>SKCR01015823.1:0-209485 GCA_019454045.1 Zanthoxylum bungeanum
TAAAAGCCCAAATCCAATTTTAAGGCCCAATTTAATTAAATTACAAAATCTAATTTTACAATTTAATTGCCTAAAATGTATAACACAATTAATCACCCAAATCAATATTTCCAAAACATCAAATTAGCCTAATTAATCATGCTTATCATTATTAAATCATGTCCAACACAATTTAATAAAAATCAAACCCAATACATGCTTCTTATGTCTCGGCCAAAGGGGATTTTGTGTCCAAATTTAAATCCAATCCAATTGAATCCAATTTAACATTAAATCAACATCCCAAATGATTTCCAACACATCCAATGATCAAAAAATCAATAATCCAAGACTTATTAGGGTTCATGAGTTTCGGCCAACACATCAAAAATTGGGGAAAAATGTTTCAAACACCTTTTCATCAAATTGATCCAATCAATCCTTAATTAAACATCAATTAAGCATATTAAATCATCCAATATCATTATTCATGCTCAAAATCAATTTTGCCTAATTTTTAACCCTAAATCTTTTTCATGCTTTCAAAGGCTCTGATACCATTGTGGTTTCTTCTAATGTCCCAAGATCAATAATAAGCAATGAAAACAAGTGTGAATACATTCAAAGGAGGTGCGGAAAACTCACAATGATCGGTTGGGTGCGACGAAGAACAAAAACGTTCTGCCCTTTGGTGAAGCTCGGCAGTGGCAGTGGCTCAGCAGTGGACTGCACGGCAGTGGGTGGTTTTCCTCCTCCAAGAATCGGCCATGGGTGATCCTCCATGGAAGCTCCAAGCTCCAAGCTTCACAAGGTGATTCCAAGCTCATGAAATTACTTCCCTATCACCTTGGTATGGCTCCTATGTGTGCTAGCACCCAAGAAATTTGCCACAAATTTCTTTAGCTTCTCCAACATCACTCGGTCAAAACCAGAAAACAGAGGAGAAGAAACGTGAGAGAGAAGAAGGCTTTTTGGCTCCAAAACATGAAAACCGAGAGAGAGAGAAAGATAAAAAAGTGTAAATGGGTTTTATAATTTCCAAAATTATTTAACCATTTACCATTTCTTTATTTCAACAAATCAAGCATTAAATGCTTTCAATCATCTCACATCAAGTTGTCACCTTGTCACATCACTCAAAGTGACATGTGATTTGACGCTTGATGTGACTAATGATTTGACGCTTGATTTGACTTGAGTGCCGCACTCGAATTCGAAATGCGAATGCGCTCACAAATAATCCCGGGCTCCGGTTCGTTAATTCCAAATTAACGAATTTTTCGTTGCGACGCGATTAAACGATTACGCCTAGCAAAATCATTATTCACGTCGCAAATGAATTAATTCTAAATTAACTCATTCGCCCGAATTAAAATCTAATTTTAATTCCGCGGTGAAATCCAATTTCGTATAATATATCAAATATATTATTTTATCGATTAATTCCAAATTAATCGTTCTCTCTCTTTAATTGATACTTTATCCTAGATAAAATATCTCTGCAATTAATCCAAGTTTAATTTTCTCTCTCATCTAATTAATCCCAGATTAATTAAAAGTGCGAGTCATACGTCATCGGTGAATCTTCAGGAAGCGACCCATGAGATCCCCGGATATGTTGGCAGTAAATTCGATCGTCGGACTATCCGAACACGTAAGTACCTAGTACTACGTTTTACCGATTTACAAGACAAGGTTGGCTTCTAGGAAAGCGTCATGCCTACCCAATTCTCCATAAACATGCTTACAGGAATAAGCGATCTATATCAGGCGTAGTATACGTGGTATTATGTATGTCGATCCAGTATCGGATGATCATGTGCTAGGCCTGGGGCTGGAAATGTGTCTGCCCCGTACGAAGCACATGTCGGATGTCTGGTAATTAGTCTCTATAATCGGATAAACCTGACCTTGTCATTTTATCCCGATAGCTGCAGCATTTAAGAGAACCAGTCCCGTATCCTACGTGACCATCATCTCCATATGACTGGAGTGATACTTCCGTCTTGACATCACACCCAACACACTACGATTCTCAATATACCCAGCATTGGCGTACACAGAACCTATTAAAGCCCTGGACAACCGCAACCAAAGTATATTGATTATCGCAAGTATTAGCGGTGCAAGTCTTAGGTTAAGACCAAATACACCTACCTTGATTTCGGACTTCCATAGACACATAGTCATACTACTAATGGAATTCCGAGGGGGTCTATCCAGAGCGAAGCTGTTTCCCGTACCATCGGTAAAACACAACCTCCTATTACACTTGCATGAGTATCCTATACCCAAATATATGAGAACTATGCCGTTATGCCCTCACAACGCGCACAAGTGCAATACTAGTCTTTTACATATTTATCGATGTCCAATCTCGACAATGCTCTGACTAGGGATATTTAATGATTTATCCTTCGTGGACTGATACTGTCTCATATCATTCTCAATCCAGGAACTAATAATAGGGACCTCCTATCATTTATACATCTTGGTGATCTAATCACAAATGATAAGAGAGCAATCTCATTTGTCACATAGTTAATTTGTACAACAACACCATGATATGTACAAATAGTGACGCTATGGGTCATAATTGTGTAACGGTTAGATCGTCATATGATTTAAGTGAGTGGACTAAAAACTGAAAACTGATAAAAATCTTTTAGCTTTAAAATCATGTTTTCAAAACATCTTTGAAAACTTCATCTTTCTGGAAACTGTCTTTAAAACACTAGTTCCTGAAAACTCTTTACTAAAACCTGATTTCTGAAATCTGAATACTGAAGATCTGAAAACTTTATACTAGAGATCTGAAAATTAAAAACTGTTTATATAAAAAAAAAAACTTATTTATGAAAACTGTATACTGAAAACTGAAAAATACTCGATGCCCAGGACAACAACTCAACTGGCAGCCTCGCTGAAATCTGATAGTACTAGATGCCCAGGACAACAACTCAACTGGCAGCATCTCTGAGGCTGGTGGTGCCCTACGTCCAGGACAACAACTCAACTGGCAACGTAGAGCTCTACACCCAGGACAAAAACTCAACTGGCAGTGTAGCCACCACTAGGGACCAGGTACACGATCCTAAGCCGCCATCCTGGCCCTACATGTGCACATGTTCTCTGTATCCGTCAATTCCAACTGTAATAGTTACATACCGGGGTGAGTTTTTGCCTCATGCCCCGAAAACATAAAAATATACTTTAAATCTTAAAATTATAAACACTGTTTTCTGAAAATCATTTTCTTTCTCAAAACACAAAAATATATAACAATAACTAAAAGCAAAAGCTTCTAACGCCCTAAAGCGTAAAATGTAAGTCTGATATGAAAATATGAAATGGAAATCAAGAAAAAGGGAAAGTGTCCACTCACAGTATACGGCTGAGATGAGTCCCTTCACGGGGTGGAAGGCCGCTGAGAATCTTGAGGCCGATCTAAATATATGAATAAGAATAAATTCGTTAGCTACTACAACGAGAATATTCCCATAGATAAGAATAAATGTGAAATGCATGAATTATCACCCCCGCTGTGTTTCTAACATGTTAAAGTACCCTATAGAGTTTTTACGAGGTTCGTTTCGCGGTTACGCAAATCATTTTACGCGTCTACAACTCCTACATCAAAACAGAAAAGTCACTGACAGTGACCTGACTTTGAAAATTCAGTATAAATAGAAGGGATCAGTTCTGGAGCTGAATATTTTATAGAATACTCCCCTATGAGTCTAATTTATGACATTTTTTACGGATCTCGATTTGGACTCCTAGAACTCAAGATATAAGGCACTTTCCGCACCTTACGCAGCAGCGAACTGGACCAGTTCGCCACTGCTCTAACTCCAACTTCTGAATTTTTCTGCAATTTCATTTTAAGTCTAAAAAATCTGATTTTTGAGTATGTGATTTCCTTATGTGTATAGTTTACTTAAAAATTAACGGTTCATAAAACGGACACTCGAAACCCCAGTTACAGCCGCTAGAGTACGTACCATCCGGGTGGATCGATTTGCGGCAAAACGTCGCTATAACTTCAAAATTTTCCCAAACAAACTTCTTTCACTCTAAACCCATTTGTTTCATTTTCCAACACCTAAATACATGCCATTAAGTGTTCTTTTTAACCTAAATAAATATTTTAAGTCATTGGGGTATTTCCACAAACACTTTCTAAGCAACTATCCAATATCACAACTCATTTCTTTACTTTCATTCTAACACTTCCAAGCTACAAACCAAAATACCAAACATCATTTTCCACTTAGTTTTCATCATCTAAAACATCAATTTACCATCAAATTAATTCTTAATCTATTATATGCATTCTTCCAAGTTCTACCCAAAATCATCATAGGTTGGAATTCTTTAACTTTCCCTTGTTTTTAATTCTTACAAACATACTCTCATCATCAAAATCAAATCATTATCACGATATGGGTATTAATTTATCAATCCTTAAAACTTCAAAGAATGGGTCAAGAATTCTCACCTCTTTTCTTCTTGATTTTCTTCACCTTTCATTAAGCTTCAAGCTTCTTTCTTCTTTTCTTCTTCTTCCTTTCTTTTCTTTCTTTTTCTTCCTTCTCTTCTCCTTCCTCTTCTTCTTCTTCTTCTTCTTCTTCTTCTTTTCCCTCTCTTTTTCTCTCACGGTTTCCATTCTCTTTCTCTCTTCCAAATTCGTTTTTTAATCTATGGTAATAGTGAATAGTTGCTTCTTTATATAGTGGACCCATGGGATATTTTGCAAGTTAAAGAAGAGGGTAGAAACTTTGAGAAAAATTGAGATTCTTACACTTTGGTCCGAAATCACTATTCACCCAGATTTTGTTTTGCGTTTTCGACCCGGTTCATCTCTGAATTTGGAAAAATGTTTAACGCAAAAGTTGTAGGTCTCGGTCTAAGCTTTCCGATGATATAAAATTCATAAAATTCTGAGTTCGTATGAAAAAGTTATGCCCCAAATACTACATATAGTATAAAAAGGGCATAAGGAACAGTTTCTTCTCGGGGCCTCGAGAAATTTATCGATCGCTCCAAAAATATTTTCATAACTGTATTTGAATCCTAACATGATTTATTTTACGTTCCTTGTCCCGTACGTGATAATGTCCTCATAGGTAGTAGTAATATCTACCGGTCGTTACAGCTGCCCAATGTTGCTCACCATGATTTGCCTGATACATGCTCGTTATGCTAAGAGCATAAGAGACATCAGGTCTTGTACATAGCATGACGTACATGATCGATCCTATTACTGAAGCATAAGGGATCCTACTCATACGTTCTCTATCTAAATGAGTATGTGGACATTGCTCCTTAGATAATTTGATTCTATAACAAGTAGGTAAATTACCTCTTTTGGAATCTTCCATTTTGAATCTTTTCAAAACTTTATCTATGTACGTAGATTGAGAAAGTCCTAACAACCTCTTAGATCTATTACGATAGATCTCAATGTCGAGCATGTAGGCTGCTTCTCCCAAATCTTTCATGGAGAAATTCTGAAATAACCATTGCTTGATGGCTTGCATCATAGGAATGTCATTCCCGATGATCAATTTGTCATCGAAATATAATACAAGAAATACAACAACACTCCCACTATTTTTCCTGTAAACACAAGACTCGTCTACATTTTTTATGAAGTCAAATTCTTTGATTGTCTCATCTAATCGTATATTCCAACTTCTTGAGGCTTGCTTGAGTCCATAATGTGATCGTTTAAGCTTGCATACTTTATTATGATCATCCTTAGATGCAAACCCCTCAGGTTGTGTCATATAGACTTCCTCTATGAGGTTCCCATTAAAGAAAGCTGTTTTGACATCCATCTGCCAAATCTCATAATCAAAGTGTGTAGCTAGTGCCAGTAAAATTTGAATGGACTTTATCATTGCAACATGCGAGAAGGTTTCGTCATAGTCAATTCCTTGGATTTGTCTATAACCTTTCGCCACCAACCTAGCCTTATAGGTTTGGATGTTGCCGTCTGCATCAGTTTTGTGCTTGTAAATCCACTTGCAGCCTATGGGTTTTATCCCTTCAGGTGCATCCACCAAGTCTCAGACTTGATTCTGATACATAGAGTCTATTTCGGATTTCATGGCCTCAAGCCACTTGACTGAATCAATGTCATGCATTTGCTTCGTCATAACTGGTGGGATCGTCATTATCAATGACCTGATCATGTTCCTCATCAATATGGAAACCATATCTTTCAGTCTCATATCTTTCCCTACCAGACCTTCTAAGTTCATAACTTTGTGGTTGTTCCGTCTCTGCCTTTTTAGGGGGCCTAGGGCTTAGTTCTATGTTAGTTTGTTCTTCTCATACCTCATCGAGGTCAAGTCTACTCCCACTATATTTCTTGAGAAGGAATTCATTCTCTAGAAATTTAGCATTTCGTGAGACAAATATTCTTTGTTCATATGGGACGTAGAACACATATGCTATTGAGTTCAAGGCATATCCAACAAACTTACATTTAATTGCCCTATCATCCAATTTTTTAGTTTGTGTGAGCTTAACATATGCGTCACATCCCTAAACTCTTTGATAACTAAGACTAGGACGTTTCCCAGACCATAACTCATATGGTGTTTGACTAACAGTCTTGGAAGGAACTTGGTTTAGTAGTAGTGTTGCAGTTTCTAAAGCAAGACCCCAAAATGAAAGAGGTAGATCCGTGCCTGGCATCATTGATCAGACCATATCTAATAATGTCCGATTTCTCCTTTCGGAAACCCCATTATGCTGTGGAGTTCCCGGAGGAGTCCACTGAGAAACAATGCCATTTTCTCTAAAGTAATCTTGAAATTCGTCGCTTAAGTATTCACCACCTCGGTCAGACCTTACTGACTTAAAACTTTTATTAAGCTGGTTTTTTACTTCAGCTTTGAAGACTTTGAATTTCTCAAAGGCTTCGGATTTGTACCGCATAAGGTACACATACCCATATCGCGAGTGATCATCGATAAATGTAATGAAGTAGGAGAATCCACCTCTAGCGATGACTGACATTGGTCCACATACATCAGAGTGTATGAGTTCTAATGTCTCCGTTGCACGCTGTCATTTACCTTTGAAGGGTAATTTGGTCATTTTACCAAGTAAACAAGACTCACAAGTTCCATAAGGTTCATATTTGAAGGGTCTGAAATACACATCCTTATGTAGCTTAGTTAATCTTGTTTCATTGATATGACCTAAACGACTGTGCCATAGGAGCGATTCATTGAGATTATTCGAGTTAAAGTTGTATTTATTAGAGGTTGAACATTCTTTGTTAGTTTGTAAGACATAGATACTATTATTTAAAATATCATCTCCATATTTTATTTCATTGAAATAAATAGAACAGTCATTACAACTTATTAGGCATGAAAAGCCTTTATTACATAAAGAAGAAATTGAAATGATGTTTTTTACTAGAGAAGGTACATAAACACAATCTTCTAAGTCTAAAACTAAACCATTAATGAATAAGTATCCACGCACAATGCATCAAGTTTTGCTCCATTACCCATGCATAAGTCAACCTCCCCATGACGGAGTCTCCTACTGTTTCTCAGGCACTGCACATTGTTACACAAGTGAGTCCCACAACCGGTGTCAAGCACCCAAGTAGAAAGTTCAGAGTTTTGAGAATATAGTTCAATCATATACAACATACCTGAATCATTGGGCTTCTTGGCCTCTTGGGCTTCCATAACTTCCTTGGTTTTCAAGGATCTGCAGTCTTTATTCCAATTACCATTCTTTCCACAAAAGAAACATTTCCCATTTACTTTTTTCTTCTCCACCTTACCATTGGGCTTTAGGTGATCTGGAGCCTTGGCCTTGCCCTTATTTTTCTTTAGGCCTCGTGGCTTCAGGTCCGTACCCGTAATCATGACGGAGGTTTTAAGCTCCGGTTTCAAGTCATTCTCTGCTTGCTTTATCAGATTGTGCAATTCTGCTAAAGTAGCTTCTTTATCAGACAGATGAAACTGCATAATAAAGTTAGAGAAGTCTTTTGGTAAGGACTGAAGAATTAGATCGTGACATATCTCATGATCCATGATGAACCCGAGGTTGGCCAATTTTTCAATGTGGCCAATCATCTTAAGCACATGTCCACTAACAGATCCTTCTTTATACATTGTTTGGAATAAGGCACATGACACTTGGAATCTCACGGTATGAACGGAAGTTGCATACAACTCCTTCAAGTGAAAGATGATGGTTTGAGCATCCATATCTTCGTGAGCTTTCTGAAGTTCGTCCGACATAGAGCCAAGCATTATGCAAACTGCTTGCTCATCATCATCGACATGTTTCTTCCAAGCATCAAATGTATTTTGGTCAGCATCTTCTGTGGGTTCAAGGGGAAATGGTCTTTCAAGAACATATAAAATCTTTTCTTATCGTAAGAAAATTTTAAGGTTTCTAAACCAGTCATTGTAGTTGTCCCCTTTGAGCTTATCCTCATCAAGGATGGAACGAAGTGATACTCTGTTTGCCATTTGAATGTTTGTGAAATATTTTAACCCACCTGTTAAGAGAGAATGTTAAAATTAGGAATATGTTTTCATTAATTTTTCATAATAACATGGGCTTTTAATATTATGAAGTTGCTCACACTCAATTGTTTTAAAATTTTAAGCAAATCGCATCAACCCCAATATGATGGATTTCTTGTGGGCAAGGATCCCATTATCATCATTTCATAACTCCAACTAGGGCCGGTCGTTATAAAATACGATAATTAGGTAGGTTCCCAACCAATTTATGATATAAATCACAATTCCTTGATCATTGGGTTGGGCAATCAAACATGCCATAACTTATGCTAGTCCTTATGGACACCCAATCTTTGCCACTAAGTTATAAGACCACGCCTAAGGGTCGCTGCGTCTTATGACTCAAAAAATTCAAACCATTATCAATAGTACGATTTAGGGACAAATTGGTATTGGTCAGTCTGGTAAAGCCTAGTCCTGCCAATACGGTTTAAGCCCTTTGGCTCTATACTTTACAGTGGGAGGTAAATTTTAGACTTA
Source organism: Zanthoxylum bungeanum (assembly GCA_019454045.1). Taxonomy (NCBI): domain Eukaryota; kingdom Viridiplantae; phylum Streptophyta; class Magnoliopsida; order Sapindales; family Rutaceae; genus Zanthoxylum; species Zanthoxylum bungeanum. The sequence continues at coordinate 9,033 of SKCR01015823.1, forward strand.
AATTATTATTGAGGATTTTTAGCAAGTTTAAGTGAATAACTATCAAATGGATTCCTCCATTGAAAATTCCCCATAAGGAGGGTGGAGCGAACTCTCTTAAATACCCTTACCTCTTAGGCTCTTATTGCCTTGGTGACAGGAATAAACAATAGATCCTCCAAATTAGTCCAACACTTTAAATATGCTTTAAGGTAAGCTTTGAGTAAATGATTATCTAGATGTCTTCACATCTTTTCCTTTTGGCTATAAAAAGGTAGTGAGTGAAGAAGACACCAAATCATTATCTAACTCTAGTAATACCTTTGGTTAAATTAACTTTAGTTTGGAAAGTTTTATTAACGCCTTGGTCCCACCCCACTTGTATGTTTTATAATGTCTTTTATTATAAATAAGTGATTTATATTTATTAGCCTCAAAGGTAATAAATCTCTAAGTTCATCACGGAATAATTACTTAGCGAAAGGATAAGCAATACACTCTATATTTCCTTAGAATGTCTCTAGAATGTTTGCACCCAAAAATAATCATGCCAATTCTAATCATACATAGAATCATCAAGCATATGAGTTTTAATATGTTGGAATTATTTTAGGCATTAAATAACTTTGATTAATATTTAATTATGATATTGTATTTTATTTTATTCAAATAAATTTATTATTCAAATTTTTTTACAGATGCTTGAACTTTAAATGCAATTTCATAATTCAAATCTTAACCAAATCATGTAAAACTTGTGCCTAAAATTACGATTAGGGTGTTAGCTATCCAACGAGCATTTACACACCCAATTTCGAGTTCAAATGAGAGATAACTAATCAAAAAAAAAATGGCGCGCTGATACCATTGTTGGGAAGCGGCCGCGAGTTCGCAGCGGAAAATCAAGAAAAAAATCGAATTATTGTTGGACAATTATGACCCATAGCGTCACTATTTGTACAGATCACGGTGTTGTTGTACAAATTAACTATGTGACAAAGGAGATTGCACTCTTATCATTTGTGATAAGATCACCAAGATATATAAATGATAGGAGGTCCCTATGATTTGTTCCTGGACGGAGAATGATATGAGACAGTATCAGTCCACGAAGGATAAATCATTAAATATCCCTAGTCAGAGTATTATCGAGATTGGACATCGATAAATACGTAAAAGACTAGTATTACACTTGTGCACGTTGTGAGGGCACAACAACATAGTTCTCATATATTTGGGTATATGATACTCATGCAAGTGTAATAGGAGGTTGTGTTTTACCGATGGTACGGGAAACAGATTCGCTCTCGATAGACCCCTGCGGAATCCCATTGGTAGTATGACTATGTATCTATGGGAGTCCACAATCAGGGTAGGTGTATTTGGTCTTAACCTGAGACTTGCACCGCTAATACTTGTGACAATCAATATACTTTGGTTGAGGTAGTCCAAGGCTTTAACTGGTTCTGTGTACGCCAATGATGGGTATATTGAGAATCGTAGTGTGTTGGGTGTGATGTTAAGACGGAAGTATCACTTCAGTCATATGGAGATGATGGTCACATAGGATACAGAACTCATTCTCTTAAATGCTCGAGCTATCGGGATATTATGACTAGGTCATGTATATCCGATTATAGAGACTAATTGCCAGACATCCGATATGTGCTTCGTACGGGGCAGACACAATTCCAGCCCCAGGTCTAGCACGTGAACATCCGATACTGGATCGACATACGCAATACTACGGTATACTACGCTTGATATAGATCGCCTATTCCTGTAAGCATGTTTCTGGAGAATTGGGTAGGCATGGCGCTTTGCTAGAAGCCAACCTTGTCTTGTAAATCGGTATAAACGTAGTACGAGGTACTTACGTGTTCAGATAGTCCGACGACCGTATTTACTGCCAACATATCCGGGGATCTCATGGGTCGCTTCCAGAAGATTCACCGATGATGTATGACTCACACTTTTTTAATCTGGGATTAATTAGAAGAGAGAGAAAATTAATCTGGGATTAATTAAGGAGATATTTTATCTGGGATAAAATATTATTTAAAGAGAGAGAACGATTAATTTGGAATTAATCAATAAAATAATATATTTGATATATTATGCGAAATTGGATTTCGACGCGGAATTAAAATTAGATTTTAATTTGGGCGAACGAATTAATTTAGAATTAATTTGTTAGCGACGTGAATAGTGATTTCGCTAGGCGTAATCATTTAATTGCGTCGCAACGGAAAATTCGTTAATTTAGAATTAGCGAACCCGAGCCCGAGATTATTTGCGAGCGCATTCGCATTTCGAATTCGAGTGCGGCACGCAAGTCAAATCGAGCATCAAATCGTAAGTCACATCAAGCGTCAAATCACATGTCACTTTGAGTGATGTGACAATTTGATTGATTGATTTTAGTGATTGATGTGGTAGTTGAAAAGCATTAATTGCTTTTTGCTTTTTGACTTTTAATTATTGTAAATGGTTTTTTGTTATTTGATTTTTGGAAAATGAAATAAATATATAAACTATTTCTTTTTCTCTCTCCACTTACCTTGACCTTCGGTCTTCTCTTTTCCCTCCACTCTCTCACACGGCTTTGAGCCGTTCTTCTTCTTCTCCTACAGTTTCTGGTTTTTTCGAATTAAAAGAGAAGCAAGAAACGATTTTTGTTGCAAAAATCAAGTGCTAGAACACACCATGAGTCTTCCTAAGGTGATAGGGCAGTGAACTCTTGAGCTTGGAATCATTTTGGAGCTTGAAGCTTGGAGCTTCCATGGAGTCATCCATGGCCGATCATGGAGGAACCAACAAGCAGCAAAACCGAGCACTCCACTGCAGTACAAGGACGCCACTGCCGTGAGTTTGAGAAGCTTGAAGGTTCGTGTTCTTCGCGTCGCAAGATCCGTTCATTGTGAGTATATTCCGCACCTCATTTGATGTGTATTCACTTGTTTCATTGTTTGATTTCATGATCTTGGGACCTAATTAGTTACCAACAATGGTATCTTGAGCTTTTATCAAGCATGAAAAAGTTAGGGTTTGAAATTGGGTAAAATCAATTGAAGCATGATTTGGTTAAATTGATTGATTAAGTATGCTTGTATGTTGATTAATTGAAGTTGTACATGATCAATTTCATGAAATTTGATTGAATCAAGTTTTCCCCAATTTTTGGGCATGGCCGAAAATCATAGAGCCCTAATCTCTTGGTAATTTTTGTTTGTTTGATCATTGGATGACTTAAAACAATTGGGTAATGTTGATTTGAAGTTCAATTGGATTGAATTTTGATTTGGAACAATTTCCCTTTAAAAGTAGGCTTGGCCAAATTTAATAAGAAATAAAATTCATGGTGATTTTGTTGTTTGATTCATTGGATGAGTTGAATTGATTTGGGAAATGATGATTGTGGATTCAATTGGATTGAAACCGAATCGGATTGGAAAAACCCCTAATTGCCGAGACTTTAACCATGTAAATTGGGTTTGATTTTGATAAATATGTGTTGGACACTATGTGTTGTTAAAGTGCATGATTAATTAGGCTAATTGATGTTTTAGAAATATTAATTGGGTGATTAATTGTGTATTACACTTAGGTTAATTAATTATGGAATTTGGAATTTTATAAGTTAATTAATTCGGGCTTTTTTGGAAATTGGGCCTTAAAGGTTGTAATTGGGCTTTTGGACTTGGTTGTACCAAGTTAGGTTTAGGCCAATTTGGTTGGATCCAATTTGGCCCAAAACCGAATCCATAAAGTCTAATTATGACTTGATGGACCTTAATTATTTAATTGGGCCTAATGGGCCAAGATTGATTTCTGGGCTTATGGGGTAACTCCCGGATTGGATTTTGGTTATCGGTTTGACCCGAGTTGACCAAAAGTCCACGCCTTAAAGAAATTAATTAAAAGCCCATTGGACTTTAATTAAATAAACATTAGATGTTAATCGGGCTTTGAGACCCGTTGCGATTAAATTTGGAATTTAAGTCGTAAAGGTTCGTTAATAAAAGTGTAATATTTAATTTGGAATTAAATAGTGAATTAGAATTAAATGCGTATTAAATTGGATTTAATTATGTAGTTTAATTTAATTCAAGAATTTGTACTTTGAGTACTTATTCGAAAAACGAGTTTGACTCGAGCAAAATCAAATCGTTGTTTGAACATTGGATGATCACTAATTATCAGATTAATTAATTTCTTGTGTGAATACATGGTTGCGATGCATGAATAATGTATATCGGATGGATATTAGTTGGGTGGGGCAATTTTAGAAATTGTAATAAATTTGATTTATTAATTGGACCTGTGTGTCCAGCCTTATCACCTCCATACTCTTTGTATTCTCTTCTCACCTATTCCCCTCAATGTAAATGAGGTTTCTTTAGAAGTGTAGTGTAACGGGTAGAAGTAAATACATGTGCTAGCGGGAGAGAAAATGAGAGATTTGATCTAGGATCAATGTAAAGTATCCATCCGCATATCATTATTATTTTATTTCATATGCGCTTTATTATGTGTTTAGAATGCATGTTTAAGGGTGTATGATGATGAGACCTTAACAAAGATAATAAATTGGTTGCCAATTTGCACGCGAAAAACCCTCACTAATATTAAGCGTCTTTCCTTCCATTGAGTGATTCTCACTCAAGATCCGAGACGGCATTGGTTGGTTGGCCAAAGTCAAGGCCTTTTTCTGTCGAAGATGTGTTTGAATCATGAGGGCTTTGTTCCATATCAGTGTCTTGTCCAAGTTGTGGTTTGTTGGCCAAAGTCAAGACCACTTCTTGTCCATCGACATTGATTACGAAGCTTTCCATGGTCAATGGGTCGCGCTTGACTGGGATCACTAAGTTTGTTGTGCCAAAGCCAAGGCTTAGTTGATTCCGAGGAAAAATGTTAGGTAATACATTGGATATATTAGCATATATAAGATATATGTTTCGGACTTGGATGTCCCCCTACCGGATCTAGGAATTGGATTGGATCCAATTGATCTTAGAGATCTACCTAGTTAATTATCATACAATTTGTTGGCCAAAGTCAAGATTGTGTGATATTTAACGGGATCCTAGCCCACTAGGAAACACGGTTTCCCGAGTACTCGACAGAGGGTTAGAGGCTCGCCGAAAAATAGTGGGAGGCAAGAATTGAATTTGCAATATTCGTTTAATTACTTGCCATATGCGCTCAATCACTGACCGGCGTAAACACACACGTATAACGCAAGCGCACGTATCGTTCAAGTAGTATAAAAATATCGATCCCACGAGGACTTAATTCCTACTGTTGTTATTAATTATTGATTCTATTTATTTACAGGTATCTAATTATAGGGAGAAGGAAATTGATTGCTTTTGGTTGGTTGAATGTGGTTTTGCAAAAATAAAATAAAAACAAACTCAAAAGAAAATACTAAGGAAAATAAAATAAAAGACTCAAGGATCTAGGGTCGTGACCCCACACAATATTATTATAAAGATGAATTGATTCTCTTATTTATGTGTAATAAATTAATTTGCTAACCTGGAACACGATGATATGTGAAAGCCTCTTCCGATGGTCAGACTAAAAACCCAGTATAACCCAATTGAACCATATTCCTATGTCAACCAGATTACCTGGATTCATTAAGATTAAGTTCCAATTATGGCTACCCACGCCCGACAGGTATATTCCTATCCTGTAAGGAAATCTATTAAAGGGTTATCTATCCTCAAGGAAGATCGTGAGCTATTGAATCTAAGGCTAAAACCTAAAATCCCTATGTCTAGTTCATTTTAAGTTTACCATATCAATCTTATTGGTGTGATCAGACAACAAGAACCATTAAGCTTAAGACTCAATAAACAAACTAAAGAATTACCCATAAAAAGAAAATCAATTATTAAGTGTGGATATTGTGTTTCATCACTTCCCTAGAATAAAATAAAATGCTGGGTTAGAGGATCCATAATTAATATTTCTTATCTAGGAATCTCACTTATTATAATATATAAATTATTTTATATTCTGCTTTCTCAGGAATTAATAATATTAAACATTTAAAACCAGCCATATAGGCGGTATTTAATCCATTTAGTCCATTTACACCAGCCATATAGGCGGTAATTATCTGTCACATAAAGACCAGCCATATAGGCGGTAAGGTAATTTATATTTAAACCAGCCATATAGGCGGTAATAAAGTCTGACATTAATTAATCCGGTTAAATTATAAGTTAAATATTATAATCAAGTGAGATTTACCTAAATAATTATATTAAAGGTTTCACCTTTTACCCCAGCGGTAAATTAACTACAAAACATAAAAGAAAAGAGAAGAAGAAGAACTACTATTACTATTACTGAAAATTAAAATACATAATTAAAAATATTATTTATATATACAAAAATAGATGCAATCCTCTAAAAACAGGGAAAAGCTCCCAAGGAAAGCACACCAAATAAAGTGTTGAAGGCCTGAATTTATAGGCATTTTCTGGAACCAGCGTCGCGACGCCAAAGGTCCCAGCGTTGTGACGCTGGCACGCGGTTTTGGTCCACGCGGGTTGACCACGCGTGATCTGTCAGCAGAATCTGGTGATGACACGTGTGATGCGGTAAAGGTGGTGCAATGAGAAGACGACACGTGTCACACGGTGATTGGCTGAGCTTTCGGTCCAATGATCATCTGACACGTGGCACGCGTTTAGGATTGGTCCAATGAGAGATTAACACGTGGCAGCATGTGATTCGCCGGTGATTCGGTCCAATGACAACTCGACACGTGGCACGCGCTTGCTTTGGTCCAATGATATTTCGACACGTGGCAGACGACGCATTTTAGCTGATCTTCTGTGATGATGACACGTGGCACGGCGCACGTTAGTAAGGCCAGCGCACGTTAGCAAGTCCAATTTCTCAGATTCTGACACGTGTCCCTCGGTGCACGTTAGCATGTTCGGCGCACGTTAGACGTCGCGACGCGTAGGGTCTTGGCGTCGCGACGCGGAAAAATTACCGAATTGCCCTTTTGTCATGTTTTCTCTATTTTGGCCCCAAATTGCTTTCAATGCTTTCCCAACTTTATTTATCTGCAAAATAACACAAAACACATCAAAACGTTCACAAAACTCAAGAAACTATACAAAATATTAGGTTAAATGAGTGAGAAATAGTGATAGATTTACCACTCATCACACCCCCAAACCTAACATTTTGCTAGTCCTCGAGCAAAACACAAAATAAAATAACATAATAAAATTGAACTAAGCCACTTTCGTAGGGATCACGGTTGCATTTAGCATATGCAACAAGCCTTTAAACCCCTAGGTGTCCCTAGTGGACGAGTTGTAGTCTCGTGAGGGTTTACAGCAATGATACCCATAAACATTTTACAAAAGTAAAAAGGTAGTAAAACTAATGCACACAAAAGCAAAAAGACAAGCGAAAAGAGAATAAAGAAGTTAGTGACTAATCAGGTGAAATTTCTTCTTCAAGTTATTAGTTGTTTTGTTTCTTTCTAAATTACCGAATAAGTAAATTCTCCGATTATATTTACCATTCTCCATATACACAGCCAACAAAATATTAATCAACTCATTTTTGCCCACAACAGTCATAAGTGCAGTTGATAAGAGAGTAATATTTTTGTCCTAAAGTTCTATCAGATTTCATACCTTTTTGTAGCAATGGAATAATTTTTCTGAATTTTTCTTTGATTTTTCACTATTTTTTATTTATATACAATACCTTCCATTTATGTAGCGAGTGTTGGGTCGGTGGCTCCCAAACCAGTTGGCTTTAGGGCACCAGGTGTTAAGACACCGCTACGGACTTAATTACTCAGACTTCAGATATATACATTTTTGCCGCATCTTCGATCCATGTAACGAGCTTTGGGCCAGTGACTCCCAAACCAGTTGGTTTTAGGGCACTAGGTGTTAAAACACCCTTACAGACTTAATAACTCGGATCTCTGACGTTTTTTTTTTTTTTTTTTTTTACTCCATCACTTTTTGAGATGCTTCCTCCAATTAAACTAGAGCACTGAATTTTACAAACTTTTCAATTACAACTTATGTCCGTATGTTACTATGCATGTTGATAATACCTGAACTGAGCATATGAAGATCCATTTAAGTCAGTTTTATGGAGAATTACAAATTAAATAATTTAAAAGGAAATAAACAAAAATTAACTCATTTCGAAAATAGGTTTGAGATACGTCTCAGGAGTGGAAACTCCTTACTCAGCTATCTCTCACCAATTTCACCATTTTAGTCAAAATAAAAATACAAAAAACACAAAATATTTTTGTAATTTTTGAAAATTTTTCAATTTTTTTTGTATTTTTCGAAAAATTTTGGACTAAAAATAAAAACAACATACAAACTAAAAACAAGGTATTAATCAACTAATTCCCTCCCCCAAACCTAAATGAGACATTGTCCCCAATGTCTTAAAAAAGTAGAAGAAGAGTTTAGAAGGTCGTACCTGGTTAGCTGAAACACAGAAAATCTACCGATTAAGATCTATGTCCAATTTACGCTTCTTACCACGATCGATGTCTGACCTGTCCAACTTGGAAAGAATGGGGTCGATTTTTGGTTCAAAGGCTATGATTTGGTCAATTAATTCTTCGGACTTTGTCGCAGTCAGGAAGATATCATGTACTGATTTCGTGACGAACTCATGTCTTTTGGCTTCCGCAAGAAATACAAACAGAAAATCGAAGAAATGCTCAATGTTAAGTAACCCAATGGGCTTCCGATGAATATTTAAGTGTGCTCATGATGCTACTGTAAACATTTCTTCAAACGTCCCAAGCCCTCCTGGTAACGCAATAAACGCATCTGCAGTATTGATCATTTCATGAATTTGTTCGGGCATTCCAGATACGATGCGTTCATCTCCATCGTCCGATTAAGTGTTCGTCCGCCAAAGGTTTTGGAATGATTCCCAAAATATGACCGCCACCATCCTGAACGGCTTTTGAAATGCTTCCCATCAATCCAAGATTGCCACCGCCATATACTAGGTACATATTTCGCTCCGCTATGACTCGCCCCAATTCCTTTGCAGCCTTGATGAATTCTGGTTTATTACCAGAATTGGATCCACAGAAAATACAAATTCGCTTGATTCGCTGCTGTGAAGTTGCTTCCATTTTCTCTCTTATTTGAATGTGTATCTCTGAATGGGTTGAAGAGAAAATGAAGTGCTGAATTTATAGACCTGAAATGGGTGAGTAATAATTGCACTTGTATCTGCCAAATGACAATTATTAGAAGAACGTTAAAATAAATCGTGAAATGTCAAAAAGTTTAAATCTTGTCGGTGAAAATAATGAAAAGTACAAAAGAAAAGCAAATAAAAGCAATAATTAAGGCAACAGAATTGTGTACGCAATACGCCACTAGTTTGGTATATAAATTCATCAGGATGCATCTCAAGAATCCATTCCTTACTCAGCCACCACTAATGAATTAGCTCTCATCTTTGTGATTGCCAAACACCATTCATTCTATCTTAAAATGCTCCGTTCGTGCTTTCCCTGAAAAACTAACACACAAAATTAAAAACTCTACAACATGTATATAAAAATATAAAAAATTACAAAAATTGCATGGGTTGCCTCCATGCTAGCGCTAAATTTTTCGTCTTCAGCCAGACGTGACTGAAATTCATCTGTTAAGGAGGTTTCAATGTCGTTTTGGATGTTCGATTAAAGACAATCCCGTGAGCGTTGCTTTTGAAGGGTCTCTTCCAACGTTTAAAACGACAAAAAGAGTTTTGTCTCATTCAGTGCTTGTACCACCTTTTTGCTCCTTGTCACTCCAGTGGTTCCTGCAAAGAAAGAAAGAAAATCAGGAGGTCTTGTATGGTGCTTGACTTGGAATGAGAGTTCCATTATGTCAAGCTTCTGGGTGATATCTTTAGATTGTACTCCCCAAAATAGCGATGTTTCTCCTGAATGCTCTGGATCTTTATTAAGGTCAGACATTTGCTCCTCCATTTGATCTGCTTCTTGTTCCACATTTTCTTCGCAAATGTATTTGAAAATTTCTGCATTCAGCTCTTAATCTGTCATCTGTGAAATGCATGCTGCAAAATTATCAACCTGAGGATGTGAAGAAATGTCAGATTTTAGGTCTTCATCCTCTGATCTGGGTGAAATGATTGGCTCAGGTAGATCTTTTTAACATTTGTGCAATGGAATCTCCAAGATCTTCATTTTGAGGATACAGAATTCCATCCTCAAGTGTTAATGCAGTTGGTACAAACAGATCAGCTTCATCCTCGTCAGAGTCAGAATAATAAAACTCAAATCGAGAATTTGCCGGTTCGGGCTCCTGAACTGATACCTCTGGTTGTTGATACTGCTCAGCCTCCTCCTCTGTTAAGGTGTCATTGTGGATCTCTGGGTACTCGAAGGATTTGTTAGTTTCATCTGATAATTCTTCTTGAGGTAACTGTCTCGTTTGATCTGTCAGTCTCTGAATGAATTCTGATTGTCTCTGAATACTTTCAAATTGATTCTGGCATTTTTCAAGCATTGTATCCAACTTTTCGTCTTGTTTCTTGACCCAATCTTTGAGCATGTCAATCATCTGATCTTCATCTGATGGTTCTGATTGTTGATGGAAATCATGGTGGATGGTGGATAAGATGGAAAATGTGATGGTTCTTCGTACCTTGAATGATTCTGATAATTCTGCCACTCTGAAAAGTAAATGCATTGATCGCTCGGGTGGTTACCATCACAAATCACACATCTCCCCATTCGTTCTGATGAACAAATTTAATAGTGATGGTTCTGGCATCCAGTGATAGTCATGGGCTGCACAACAGGCCTCAGAAAACCGAACTGTTGCTCCCAGATGTGGGGTGTATCTTTTGTAAATCGCTCGGGTGGTTACCATCACAAATCACACATCTCCCCATTTCGTCTGATGAACAATTTATAGTGATTGGTTCTGGCATCCAGTGATAGTCATTGGGCTGCACAACAGGCCTCAGAAAACCGAACTGTTGCTCCCAGATGTGGGGTGTATCTTCTGTAAAGCTCGTAATCTCTCAATCTCCCAGTAGTGTTCCATTTTTCAACCACCTGGAATAAAAGAAAAAAATTAAAGATAAAAATAAAGAAAATTAGATACAAGTAAATTAGATAGCTTCAAAATTAATAACTCAAGAAAAATAAGTCCCCGGCAACGGCGCCAAAAACTTGACCGGCGTAAACACACACGTATAACGCAAACGCACGTATCGTTCAAGTAGTATAAAAATATCGATCCCACGAGGACTTAATTTCTACTGTTGTTATTAATTATTGATTCTATTTATTACAGGTATCTAATTATAGGGAGAAGGAAATTGATTGCTTTTGGTTGGTTGAATGTGGTTTTGCAAAAATAAAATAAAAACATACTCAAAAGAAAATACTAAGGAAAATAAAATAAAAGACTCAAGGATCTAGGGTCGTGACTCCACACAATATTAATATAAAGATGAATTGATTCTCTTATTTATGTGTAATAAATTAATTTGCTAACCTGGAACACGATGATATGTGAAAGCCTCTTCCGATGGTCAGACGCAAATACCCAGTATAACCCAATTGAACCATATTCCTATGTCAACCAAATTACCTGGATTCATTAAGATTAAGTTCCAATTATGGCTACCCACGCCCGACAGGTATATTCCTATCCTGTAAGGAAATCTATTAAAGGGTTATCTATCCTCAAGGAAGATCGTGAGCTATTGAATCTAAGGCTAAAACCTAAAATCCCTATGTCTAGTTCATTTTAAGTTTACCATATCAATCTTATTGGTGATCAGACAACAAGAAGCATTAAGCTTAAGACTCAATAAACAAACTAAAGAATTACCCATAAAAAGAAAATCAATTATTAAGTGTGGATATTGTGTTTCATCACTTCCCTAGAATAAAATAAAATGCTGGGGTTAGAGGATCCACAATTAATATTTCTTATCTAGGAATCTCACTTATTATAATATATAAATTATTTTATATTCTGCTTTCTCAGGAATTAATAATATTAAACATTTAAAACCAGCCATATAGGCGGTAATCAATTTAGTCCAATTACACCAGCTATATAGGCGGTAATTATCTGTCACATAAAGACCAGCCATATAGGCGGTAAGGTAATTTATATTTAAACCAGCCATATAGGCGGTAATAAAGTCTGACATTAATTAATCCGGTTAAATTATATTTTAAATATTATAATTAAGTGAGATTTACCTAAATAATTATATTAAAGGTTTCACATTTTACCCCAGCGGTAAATTAACTACAAAACATAAAAGAAAAGAGAAGAAGAATAACTACTATTACTATTACTGAAAATTAAAATACATAATTAAAAATATTATTTATATATACAAAAATAGATGCAATCCTCTAAAAACAGGGAAAAGCTCCCAAGGAAAGCACACCAAATGAAGTGTTGAAGGCCTGAATTTATAGGCATTTTCTGGAACCAGCGTCGCGACGCCAAAGGTCCCAGCGTAGCGACGCTGGCACGCGGTTTTGGTCCACGCGGGTTGACCACGCGTGATCTGTCGGCAGAATCTGGTGATGACACGTGTGATGCGGTAAAGGTGGTGCAATGAGAAGACGACACGTGTCACACGGTGATTGGCTGAGCTTTCGGTCCAATGATCATCTGAGACGTGGCACGCGTTTAGGATTGGTCCAATGAGAGATTAACACGTGGCAGCATGTGATTTTCCGGTGATTCGGTCCAATGACAACTCGACACGTGGCACGCGCTTGCTTTGGTCCAATGATATTTCGACACGTGGCAGACGGCGCATTTTAGCTGATCTTCTGTGATGATGACACGTGGCACGGCGCACGTTAGTAAGGCCAGCCCACGTTAGCAAGTCCAATTTCTCAGATTCTGACACGTGTCCCTCGATGCACGTTAGCATGTCCGGCGCACGTTAGACGTCGTGACTTGGAAAAATTACCGAATTGCCCTTTTGTCATGTTTTCTCTATTTTGGCCCCAAATTGCTTTCAATGCTTTCCCAACTTTTTTTATCTGCAAAATAACACAAAACACATCAAAACGTTCACAAAACTCAAGAAACTATACAAAATATTAGGTTAAATGAGTGAGAAATAGTGATAGATTTACCACTCATCAATCACAAATTATTTCGTCATTAGATTGAATGTTAGTTGGACTAATATTTAAATTGTTGTTTTAATAAACAGTTGGACTGTATTATAATTGATTATATAATTGGATTATAGTAATCAATATATTTGAATTAATTAATTTCAATTTATAGTTGATTTTATAGTTGGACTATAGTAATCAATATAATTGAGGTTAATTAATTTAAATTATATTTGATTGTATAGTTGGACTATAATAATCAATATAATACATAGTACCACAAATCGTTGATTAAATAGTTGGACTATTAGGATCAAGATAAATTGAAATATTAGTGTTTAAAACATAATTCTGGGTGAAAATGTATTTAGACGACTATAATTTTCAAATTGGGAATATAGTTTCAGGATGGTCCTGGAAACTAATAAGTTATTTTATTTGATAAAATAATATATTATGCCTAAGCTAGGAGTTAAGCAAATAAGTGGAACATGATATTTGGAATATTCATGTAATGAAAACTTTAGCGCTTAATCCATTAAGCTTGTCGCGGTAGACTCCTTAATTTCTGAATCAGAACTAAGGATTAGATCCTTAAAGTATGATAATGAAATTGAAGGATTTTCATGGATCTATTTTAGATCTTTGAAATACTAAATTGCAATAAATAATTCTTGGAGAATTAATGACTATTCTCAAGGAGATAAAGTCAAACTTTGCAATAAGGCAAGTAGCGCAAGGCGCACCTTACTTCGATATTCTAGAAGGCCAATGGTTGACCAAAGGCTTCTGGAGTGTTGAAACCGGCAAAGGCAAAATCATTATAATCTTCTGGGAAGATAAATGACATATCCCAAGAAGGAATTGAAGATGAGCAAGGCTCTGACTTCAAAAAATGATTGTCATAATTATGTTCACAGCTAGTATTAAAATTAGATTTTAAATACTTAGTGTGGTACATAAAATATATGTATTGATGTTCAGAATCTGTTTTGAACAGGATACTGACTTCAATAGAGATTTATCTGCGAATTGAAAACGGGACGAAAGTCGCTGTTTTAACCGTAGATACCTGAATTTAGGAACTACCTTCGGGTATGTGCTTAAATTAAGAAACTGTTATAATGTAACTAGTTTGACTAGATACATTATCTCTATGTCAGTGTTTAATCCGTTGCGAATGAACCTTTATATTCTAGAACACTAAAGTGTTTTATTGTATAAAGATGATATTGAGATAAACACATTAGATGTGAATAACATAATTTATATTTTGAATATAAATAATGTCTCAAATATATAACATGACAAATAAATAGCTCAAACTGATTTGATCAGTTAAGAAACTAATTGTGGCATAGTTGTCAGGGACACAATTAAACAAGAATCGTATATCCACACTTTCGAAGAGTGGGTACTAGGACTGATTTGATTCTATTCAAATAAAGTCTACGAATCTAGTTTATTGGGCAAAGTGCCTAAAACACTATTTACTTGGTAAAAGTGCCAGTGCCACCGATCTGTTAGCCCTAGTTCATAGTGAAGCAAGTGGGCCCATGTCTAGCTAGGCTACATGTGGATATGAATATTCGTGACCTTTACGGATGTGGCATCGCGTATGGTTATGTTTTTCTTTTGAAACACAAATCGGAAACTTTTAAAGTTTCGACACGAAATAGACAAACAGATCGGCTAAAGTATTGAACCATCACGGTTTGACCATGATGAAAATACTTAAGCAATAAGTTTCTCATATACTTGAAAGAGCATAGTATTCTGTCAATGAGGACTCCTCCCGGAACACGTCAATTTGACGGTGTGTCCGAAATGAGAGACCGAATTTTGTTGGACATGATAAGTATAATCACGAGTCTCTCTGAGCTACCATTTCCTTCAACAGATACGCTAAACAGTGCAGAACTTATTTTGAATAAGGTTCCATAAAATATCTATTTAACATATATCATATTAGATATGAACAGGAAAGAAACCGGGTTTCACATTCCTGAATAATTTGGGAATGCTAGGCATATGTTTGGTTGATACCAAACTAGAACCCAAATTGGATAAGTGCCAAATGTAGGTTATCCTAGGGATACCATAAGTATTGTACTTATACACCTCACAAGAGAACAATTTAATTGTTACTCACCATGCAGTTTTCCTCACAGGAATACCGATATGCAGTGGTAAGTGGGAGGATAGTAAGACTCGATGAAAATCGGAGTAATACTATTCCAGGCGTCGAATCCTAATGGAACATAAATAGTTCATCAAGGATGAAACTATTCCAATAATCTTCGAATACACAAGAACCACGTATGTCGGAGAGAATCAGAAAACAACCTGGGGTATGGGTTTCTGATCTCACCTCATAAAGATGTCTATCTTATTGAGGAATACCAACTGACTACGTATGAGGAAGTGATACAAGGTATCGACTCCCTATTATGGCAAAGTGCCATAAAGTCCGAAGTGGATTCCATGTATACCAACTATGTTTAGACACTAGTTGATGTACCGCAAGACATTGTGCCTATTGGTACTATATAAGTCTTTAAGGAAGACATACATGGATGGCAACATACCAACGTACTAAGCTAGGCTTATAGCGAAAAGGTAGAGTTATCAACATTGTGTTGATTGCGACGAAACCTTTTACCTGTTGCCATGGTAAATCCATTTGGATAATGGTTGCTAATGCTGCATGTTTCATTCATGAAATGTGGCAGCTGAATACCAAAACCGCTTTCCTTAAAGGAAACCTTTCGGAGGATGTTTACAACATCCTGACGGTTTTGTCGAACCATAACAAGCAAACTAGGTTTGCAGGTTATTCGATCCATGTTTGGATTGAAGCAAGCATTAGGTTCTTGGAATTTTCGTTTTGATGTAATCATAATAGTTTATGATTTAATTCAAAACGAAAATAATTCTTGTGTATATAAGGAGGTTAGTGGGAGCCCACTGACAATAAATGTCCTGAGTAATGATGATATATCATTTCTTGGAAATGATATTCCCATAATATAATCGGTGAAAGCTTGGATTTCATGATAATGACTATAAGTCATAACATAGGTACTATACAATAGTATAACAGAACAGTGAGCTGGAAATCTTCCAAGCAAGATACTGTTACCAAATAAACAACAAATGCGGGTTATTGCTGTAGCTAAAGCAGCAATAGAAGCCATTTCGGTCGATAATAAATCTAATTAGATTAGATATAGTTCTGTTGGCAGCTGAGCTAGGCGTCAGCACAAGCTAAAGAATTAATGGTCTCATCGATGATCCAAATACTTATTTTGATATTCATCTGATTCGGTCGGATCATACATCGCGGCGATGTGATGATCGAATAAATTGCATCAGATGATAATCATGTAAATTCGCTGACGAAAACCTTTTCTCAGCAGTTTGAGCCAACCGTTCATAGTTCGGGTGTCAAGCACTCGAGTGACTGGCTATAAGCCAAGTGGGAGATTGTTGGACAATTATTACCTATAGCGTCACTATTTGTAGAGATCATGGTGTTTTTGTACAAATTAACTATATAAAAAAGGAGATTGCAGTCTTATCATTTGTGATCAGATAACCAAGATATATAAATGATAGGAGGTCCCTATGATTTGTTCCTGGACGGAGAATGATATGAGACAGTATCAGTCCACGAAGGATAAATCATTAAATATCCATAGTCAGAGTATTATCGAGATTGGACATCGATAAATACGTAAAAGACTAGTATTACACTTGTGCACGTTGTGAGGGCACAACATCATAGTTCTCATATATTTGGGTATAGGATACTCATGCAAGTGTAATAGGAGGTTGTGTTTTACCGATGGTATGGGAAACAGCTTCGCTCTGGATAGACCCCTGCGGAATCCCATTGGTAGTATGACTATGTGTCTATGGGAGTCCGCAATCAGGGTAGGTGTATTTGGTCTTAACCTGAGACTTGCACCGCTAATACTTGCGACAATCAATATACTTTGGTTGAGGTCATCCAGGGCTTTAACCGGTTCTGTGTACGCCAATACTGGGTATATTGAGAATCGTAGTGTGTTGGGTGTGATGTTAAGACGGAAGTATCACTCCAGTGATATGGAGATGATGGTCACATAGGATACGGAACTCGTTCTCTTAAATGCTCGAGCTATCGAGATATTATGACTAGGTCATGTATATCCGATTATAGAGACTAGTTGCCAGACATCCGATATGTGCTTCGTACAGGGCAGACACAATTCCAACCCCAGGCCTAGCACGTGAACATCCGATACTGGATCGACATACGCAATACCACGGTATACTACACTTGATATAGAACGATTATTCCTGTAAGCATGTTTCTGGAGAATTGGGTAGGCATGGCGCTTTGCTAGAAGCCAACCTTGTCTTGTAAATCGGTATAAACGTAGTACGAGGTACTTACGTGTTCAAATAGTCCGACGACCGTATTTACTGCCAACATATCCGGGGATCTCATGGGTCGCTTTCCGAAGATTCACCGATGATGTATGACTCACACTTTATTAATCTGGGATTAATTAGAAGAGAGAGAAAATTAATATGTGATTAATTAAGGAGATATTTTATGTGGGATAAAATATTATTTAAAGAGAGAGAACTATTAATTTGGAATTAATCAATAAAATAATATTTGATATATTATCCGAAATAGATTTCGACCCGGAATTAAAATTAGATTTTAATTCGGGCGAACGAATTAATTTAGAATTAATTTGTTAGCGATGTGAATAGTGATTTCGCTAGGCGTAATCATTTAATTGCGTCGCAACAGAAAATTCGTTAATTTAGAATTAGCGAACCCGAGCCCGAGATTATTTGCGAGCGCATTCGCATTTCGAATTCGAGTGCGGCACGCAAGTCAAATCGAGCGTCAAATCGCAAGTCACATCAAGCGTCAAATCACATGTCACTTTGAGTGATGTGACAATTTGATTGATTGATTTGAGTGATTGATGTGGTAGTTGAAAAACATTAATTGCTTTTTGCTTTTTGACTTTTGATTATTGTAAATGGTTTTTTGTTATTTGATTTTTGGAAAATGAAATAAATATATAAACTATTTCTTTTTCTCTCTCCACTTACCTTGACCTTCGGTCTTCTCTTTTCCCTCCACTCTCTCACACGGCTTTGAGCCGTTCTTCTTCTTCTCCTACAGTTTCTGGTTTTGCCGAATTAAAAGAGAAGCAAGAAACGATTTTTGTTGCAAAAATCAAGTGCTAGCACACACCATGAGTCTTCCTAAGGTGATAGGGCAGTGAACTCTTGAGCTTGGAATCATTTTGGAGCTTGAAGCTTGGAGCTTCCATGGAGTCATCCATGGCCGATCATGGAGGAACCAACAAGCAGTAAAACGTGCACTCCACTGCAGTACAAGGACGCCACTGCCGCGAGTTTGAGAACCTTGAAGGTTCATGTTCTTCGCGTCGCAAGATCCGTTCATTGTGAATATATTCCGCACCTCCTTTGATGTATATTCACTTGTTTCATTGCTTGATTTCATGATCTTTGGACCTAATTAGTTACCAACAATTATGATGCCGCTATCCCTTTGCCCAAGACCCATTTGTTATTATTATTCTTCAAGCCTATGCATGTTACTATATATTCTAAGCATAAAAACTCATAAAACATGCAAAGAACATAAACCTAAACATGATAACTATCATAAGAACTCTAATTAAAATAAAGAAAGAAAAAGACTTACTTGAACCGAAGACTCCTCCAGTCCTCCCTCCAATCTACAAGCTTTTCTCGAACTCAGCAAGCCCTTCCACATTCCAAAGAGCCACCCAAGTGTGTGGCCTCCAAAGATGCATACACCAAAGCCAAAACTTAACGGCAAGACTACGCCTTGAGTGTACGGGTATTTTCCCTTGGTGCTAGCCTAGGCAAATACCTCAAAACTTTTAACTCGAGGTTCCTCTAGTCAATTAGACTTAAGGATCCTCAAAATCAGTGGCTTACTCTTAAACTTTAGAGTTGCTCACTTATATAAACCCAATATATGAAAGGTTTGGTGCAAATATTTGTAAAGAATTCGTTGGGTTTATATAGGTGCTCCAAAGACAACAAAATTAATTAAGAATCCGATGTGGGATAAATGCTAATTTAATCTTAGCCATTGGATCTTAATTTAGTGATTTAATGAGATTATAAAACCCTAATAAGAGTTTGGGCCGAATTGGAATTCAAAACAAATAACAAATTTTTTTTACTATTTATGTTACTATTCACATTACTCTTCACTTATTTATTTATTCCAATTCCCAAAGTGCCCCTATCGTCATTCACCAATCCCTAAGCCACTATGGAACCTCATAAATGATATGTTCAATAATTAAACATATTGAACCATTTATGAACAATTCCTACAACAATCATATATGCTGTTAAATTTGTACTGTGCACTGTTAACCATTGATTTCGACTTTGTTGTGTGTGACCTTTTGGGTTCCCCTCAAGTTGGACATGAAATGAATCGTGATAATTTAATCGAACATAAATTATCCTCCGATCAGATGGTCATTCGATTTCAATGACCAAGGTTGACATCTAGCAACATGCCAATGCCCCCAAATGAGAAGGAAATATATATATATATATATATAACCATTCTGAATGCGATTTACATATGATACGGTCCCTCGCCTCACTATATCCCCATCGTTTGACCTAGGGTATGGAAACTATCTACCGATATAGTCAAATGTATGATGTTGATAGTGTCATGAATCGTGCTAACCCAGGAATCTCACATGATTCTTCCGCTGCGGCCACAGTCTCAAGCATGATCACACATATCAACCCGTGAACTGGAATACTACTATTATAAGAAAATATTATCCGAGGAGAGTGGCGATTCTCTGTTATATCTTTACAAACTTCATGTGATTCATAAAATGACCCAATCATACCCTTATGACCGGATCTTTTGAATCGGGGAAGGAGAATGTCAAAGTTATTTGTTCCACACATAAGATTGTAAAGACCTCAAGTCTAAGGACTAGTCATACAATCGATACATGAAATTTCTCACAGACACATGGGATAAACACTCAATGTGAAAACTTTCGGCGGTCAGTTCGATGGACACGAGCAACTCATGCATCCATGTGATACACCAAGTGGACGAAACTCCGCTAGTAGCCTATGAGATCGGCTACCCCACTTAAGGGCGGATCATATCATCATGCTAGTCTCTCCGCTTTTTGAACGCCCAGATTATTCACAAAACTATGACTATGAACGTTTAAGAGTAATGATTCTCATAAGGTGTGGAAGCCATCATCTTATTACTCCAATGGCTTTATTACAGTGTTTGATGATTCATATAATTTATGTAAGACACGTATAATAAAGATTGCCATTTTATTAATTAATGAAAATATTACAAATACATGTACATATAGCCCATCCACAAGTTGGGTATAGGGCATATCCCTAACAACATGTGGACCCCTGAAACTGTGCTCCTAATGACAGCAACTGGTATCCATATTCTCCAAAGTTTGTCCCCTGCATGAATGAAATTTTGTAACACAAAAATGAAAATGGAAGAGTAAATCGTATGAACGACCTAATGAGTGAACAATGAAATTAAACATATAACAATGTGACGTTGCATATAAAAATGAAATTACTTCAAACCCGATTCGTGGAGCATAATTAAATTGAGTAACTTGAACTGTAAATTATATATGCATAAAATTACGAAATAAAGTAAACATCTGTAACGACTTGAGAATTATTTCATGATAACATGACTGTAACCCCTAAGTATGAAAAAAGAAAATGAACATGTCATGAACCAAAAACTATGACATGAATTGGAAACAGTAGACATGACTACAAACTGAAATCATTTCTTGAAAACTATAAATATGACTTGAAATTTGTAGACATGAATCGTAAACCAAATCAAGAACATGGAAATTATAAACCTTGGCTGAAAATAAATTATAAACTTGTAATTGCACATATGACGGTAAACTAGAAATTTAAATTATAGTCATGAGCTGAAAATATAATCATAAACGTAAACCATTAACATAAACTTGTAAACTGGACTTTGAAAACGATAAACTTAACATTAAAATTGTAAAACATAAACTGATAGCCTAGCTGAAAACTGTATCGTGAGCTGAAAATTGGATCATTAACTAAAACCATAAATATGAACTGAAAAATAAACATCTAAATTCAAAACTTATACTTAACCACATGTTAAAAAATAACTTGTCATGAAAATCTCATGAGTATCGTAACCTAGGGGCATGAAACCTATTTAGCGAGACCTAACACCATGTAAGGAGGGGAACATGAACATGAATATGAATATGTCTAAGAGGGTCACTGAAAGACCATTAGTCTTGTTGAGCTGAGCATACCCGAGATAGTTATACATGAGGGGACGACAATCTACTGGTGGTTTGAAAAAATCTTATTTCTTGTTCTCATAAACCGTTTACTGAAAACTTAAATTGAGAATCAAAGAAAGAAAGAATTGAAATCATATTTCATGAAAACATGAGTTAAAGACATGACAATGAACTGAAAACATGTAAAAATCATGAACTTGTAAACATGAACAATAAAACATGGGATTTGAACTATAAACCATGATGCGTGACTTGTATATCAAGAATTGAATCTACATAAATCATGAACTAAAATACTTGAATCATGAACAGAGAATATAAAGGTCTTGAATTGGAAGACCGTAAACATGAATTGCAAACTATAAACATAAGTTGAAAACTATCAACATGACTGTGAACTATAAACGTGTCTGTAGATTGTAAACATGACAAGTAAACCATGATTGTAAACTATAAACTTGTATGTATGCTGTAAATATGGTCTGAAAACTTGTATACTACAAAAATGAAAATAATGACTTGAATTGAAAACATAAACATGATCTGAAAATCATATACATGTCTTAAAAAATGAAACATGACATGAAACTATAACATGTAAACATGAACTGAATATTGTAACTGTGAATTTTTAACATGACCATACAACGAAAAATATAAACATATTTGTAAACTGAAAACTTGTAAACATGTCACGCAAGCTAAAGACAGTAACTATATAGTAGTGACGTGAAGACATAAACTATGAATACGTAAACATGACACATGAAAAACGTAATTTGAAAATTATAAACATGAACTGCGGACTGAAACATAGACTGGAGACTATACTCATGAATTGTAAACTTGTATAACATGGACTGAAATATAGAAATCATGAATTAAAAAAATGTAACTATAAAATGAAATGTGTACTGGTTTATGCATACAATGCTCATACGAAATTCATTACATATTTTTGAATAGGTATGTGATGAACCCCATCAGAATGCATTTCCTAACTAGCACTTCTTAAATGGGAACACACAAACTGAAAACGTAGATCATAAACATGTGACGTGTTTTCGTAAACTGAAAATGTAAATTGAAATCATATATACATAAATTGGGAAAGCATAAGCTGAAAACATGCATACTTATCTCATGAAAACATGATTCATGAACATGTATACATGGATTGCAAACCTGTAAAACATAAATTTTAAACATGAACAAAACTTGTGAATCATGAGACGTAACTTATATATCATAAATCGTGTTTCGTAAATCATAGCACATACGTCGTAAGCAAAATACATCACAATGTAAATAATATAAAACATAAGTATGTAAGCATTCTCTCACAGAATTGACGTCATAATGTTGGTGTACTTGAATGGAACAAAAAAAATCCTCATATGTGGAATCTATCAAGTGTTCAAGTACGGTTAGCATACTCGAACATTACAAACCTACACATGCACATGACCTAGGATAATTTTAAATAAGTCTCGAAATGGGCATCATGTTGTGACGCTAGCCAACTCTTCAATTCCTATTTTACAAAGGACATTCCAATGGTTCACAGCGAAACCCCAATTAACATAACCAATGCATCTGGCTCCAAATTTATGCTTTACCAAATATCATCTCAACATTAATAGCATGAATTTAGTTTATTACAAGCCTATGACATGAAAATCAAATTTGAAATCATCAATTCTATGGCATGATAAAAAACCCAAATTCTAGGTTTAACTCAACCCAGAGCATATGATTTAATTAAACTCAAACCATGCATATATCATGTTAATTATCACATATCTAAGCATGATTAATACTTTAATCATTCAAAATCATGAGAAATTGACATGTGTCACAAATAGGTTTCAACCTTAGCTTGAGAAATCCATGTTAAAATATAAAACAAATGCTAAAATTGAAGTTAAAGAACTTACTTGCTTCATTTTATGCTTGAAAATGCATGAGAAACTCAGTCAGAAGTAGCGGAGAGAGAGAGAGCCGAGACTGGAGGGAGAGATGAAGAAATGAAGAAGAAAATAAGGGGAAATGGTAATTTAACATTGCTGAGGTTAATGGTACGCCAGCATTGACACTGGTATACCGATTCCAGCAATTAATTCGGCTTCACTTTTCCGGTTTAACGACCTATATATTGGCATGGCGATTCCAGAATGCATATCATGGTATAGGGCCACCAGTATGTCAATTTTAGTGGCTATGTCAAGAGTCCTCATCCTCCAATATGCTGGTATTGTGACCAGTATACCGGTTCCAATGCCTCTTACAGAGAAAAATAATGTTAAAAACTTATGGACGTGCCCTTGATAACTCATGTGGATACATGAAATGAATATGACACATACGTCATGATAACCTCACGATAATCTCACGATAACAAGAGTGTGACAAATATGAATTGTAAATTAGTTAAATCCTAATGAAATAATATATAACTTCTAAAATTCCCATTAATAAGATTCACTACTGATAGATAGATCCCAAACAAAATGTTATAAATTTATATGTCACACCAGTTGGGCAGTGGTGACAAGAAATTATGAAACTGATAGAGTTTCATTTGTAATATATGGATTAATTCTTCATATTTACATTGCTTAAATATAACCTATATTATTATCATATATATATATATACACACACATACATACATACACACACACACACACAGATATCATCTCCATGATCCACGTAACAAAAGAATCATCCATATGTAAATATATACGTCAGTGTATTAAAATTAGGTCTATGACAAATCAAAATAATGTACCCACGTACGGAGAATATAACTAGATCTCTCATCTAGAAAATAAAAATAAAAGGGAATTTATATTATTGGCTCAAGCTTTCTCTATAAGAAGTAGAAACAGGCAGTGGAAAACAAAATGGATGATCTTATAGTCTTTCAAACCTACAAGATGAAGAAGGCAATAAGCTCTTGCTTAGTGCAATGATCTTAGCTAAGCGCCATAAATAAACAAGTAATAAAGCTGATTGAATAAGTTTTCCATAATATCAACAAGGGAAATTATCATTTTTACACCTGATAAATAACGTAAGTATTTGTAACATCTCCCTCTCGGAGATGCTACCGGCAAGTGACAGTTTACCCTATCACCCTCAAATATATATATATATATATATATATTTACATACATAGATATCATCTCCATGATCCACTTAACAAAAGAATACAATATGCTGTTTTATTTATTTTTATTTTTGTATGGACAGTTTCCAAGAATATTATGTAATATTCAAGTGTGAGAAATAATTATATTTTCAAAGTTTGACAATAAAAAATAAATAGGTTAAATCAGAACCTAACCAGAACCGAATTGGAACTGATTAATAGGGTACCTTATTTAATTTGGGTTGGTTTTGGTTCCACGCGGAACTGAATTGGAACCGATTAATATGGTACCCTATTTAATTGGGTAGGTTCCGGTTCCACAAGAAAACGAATTGGAACTGATTAATAGGGTACCCTATTTAATTGGGTAGGTTTCGGTTCCACTTAGTTAGGAACCGATTTTTTCTGAGTAGGTTCCGGTTCCACGCGAAACCAGTAGGTGACAGTTTACCCTGTCACCCTCAGATATATATATATATATATATATATATATATATAATTACATACATAGATATCATCTCCATTATCCACTTAATAAAAGAATCATTCATATGCAGTATGCTGTTTTTTTATTTATTTTTATTTTTGTATGGACAGTTTCCAAGAATATTATGTAATATTCAAGTGTGAGAAATAATTATATTTTCAAAGTTGACAATAAAAAATAAATAGGTGAAATCAGAACCTGATCAGAAACGAATTGGAACTGATTAATAAGGTACCTTATTTAATTTGGGTAGGTTTTGGTTCCACGCGGAACCAAATTAAAACCGATTAATATGGTACCCGATTTAATTGGGTAGGTTCCGGTTCCACACGAAACCGAATTGGGACTGATTAATAGGGTACCCTATTTAATTGGGTAGGTTTCGATTCCACTTAGTTAAGGACCGATTTTTTCTGAGTAGGTTCCGGTTCCACGCGAAACCAGAACCAAAATTGGTTTTGCTCACCGCTATCCATGTGTTAGGTGGGCATCATCATTGGCACCCTTCCACGGGTCAGTAGGAGACCTGGTAGTTACTGACTAACTTCTCTTCTCTGCTTTCTTTGTTGTTTCTCTATTCTATTTTTTATATGACCTAATGCCATCTTCTAATCTTGTATACTTTTCTGTGTAGTAATGGCCCGTAAAAGACAGTCTATTCAACATCGCTGCCCCGAGTAAGAGCCATGAACGGGCCAGACAGCATGCCCAAAATTTCTGAGTTGCTCCACCACCACCCCGTCTCCAGGACAACTAAAGAGGCATATGCATCTGAAAAGGTCAAGTGGGAATGCCCCTATGGCCCCAGTTCATAAGAAACTTCCCTCTTGGTCTTTAGAGATGGATGACCTGCCCAACAGTTTAAGGCCCAAGATGGGTCACCTTCTCCCGACCATCAATTTTATGACCTAAGAGGTGCCTCTAGAGAAGGCCACACTCTTGGAGTCCATTCCCCTAGGGAACATCATTTTCCGAGTCGGCAGCTCTCTTCCTGAGGTAAGAAGTTTTCAACTATTATCTCTTTTTATATCAATTAAATATATACACTGACCCGATCAATCTTTTGTGCAGTTGGCCTACGTGATGGCCGCAAACACTGACTTGTTGACCTTAATGCTGGAGGAGGGGGTCAAGCTTATAAACTTCAGGTGGAGCTGACCCGCAAAGAGCAGGATTTTACAAGGCGTTAGCCGAGAAAAGGGCTGAGGTTGAATCAGTACGTCGGGCAAAAAATATTACAAAGAAATAGTGTGACGAGGCCTGAGCTGAGGTAGTTTCTCGAGCCATTGAAGTGAAGAGGCTGCAAGCATAGTTGGTAATTATTAAGGAGGAGCTAACCTCTCTCAAAGTCAAACTGGCCTCTCTCCAAGGCCAAACCAAAGAGCGCTTAGAGGAGGCACTATTAACTCCCTAATATAGGGTTTAGAGAAGTAAGTGGACCTAATCGTTCCTATACTTGAGCGAGCTTTATCAAATTCTCATAGTTTCAAAGGGGGAGAATGACATTGTGGAGGTCCTCGAGGTAGTGGTTGACCGGCGTAAACACACACGTATAACGTAAGCGCACGTATCGTTCAAGTAGTATAAAAATATCGATCCCACGATGACTTAATATCTAAACTATTAATTTTATGAGGTCAAATGATTACTAATATGTAACAAGTTGATTGATTGATTTGAAATGGTGACGATTCTAAATTTAAAAGCAAGTAAATAAAATTGTCGAAAATAGGATTTAAGAAAATTCAATATTAAAAACTATCTAGGGTTGTGATTTCTTCCAATATCATTTTAAAGATGAAGTGGTTATCTTAAAGTTGGGTAATATATTGATTTATTACCCTGGAACACTAAATTATGTGTAAGCCTCTGTCGATGATCAGACACAAATACCCAGTTTAACCCAATTGAATTATATGTCTATGTCAATCAAATTATCTGGATTCATTAAGTTTAAGTTCCAATTTTGGCTACCCCCGCCCGACATGTATATTCCTATCCTGTAAGGAAATCTATTAAAGGGTTATCTATCCTCAAGGAAGATCGTGGGCTATTGAGTCTAAGGCTGAAACCTAAAATTCCTATGTCTAGTTCATTTTAGATTTACCAGATCAATTTTATTAATGGCGAGTTAATGAAAAAGCACTAAGTTTAAGACTCAATAATAAATCTTTATATTACCCAAGCTATAATCTAACCCTTATAAAACGGTGATATTGGATTTCATCACAACCCCAGATAACTAATTAGTTACAACACATAACTAGGGCTAGTAAAAACTTGAAAATAAAAGACATAAAGTAAAAATGCGGTAAAGTAAATACTGAAAAGTAAATTACAATAAAATAAAATGCTAAGGTAAAAGGAATTACTTTTACTACTACTAATTTAGATATCTCCCATAAAATAATATATAAACTTGTGATTCTTTTTCCAACCAGCCATATAGGCGGTAACCTGATTAAGTCAAATTAAGTCCAACCAGCCATAAAGGCGGATCCAAAATTAAATTACCAACCGACCAATCTGGCGGTATCCTTTATAGTCAGGTTTAAATCAGATTAAAATGAATTACCAACCGACCAATCTGGCGGTATCATTTTTAAGTCAATATTTTAAATAGTGAATATATTATTTTTAAGGGAGATTAATCTAAATAGTAACAGTAAAAGAATTACCTTTCACCCTAGCTGGGGGAGTTACCTCCTCATGGTAAATAATAAAAACTGTAAAAAGTAAAAGTAAAAATTAAATTACTATATTAACAAAACGTAATTAAAATTAATTACAAAACTAAAAACTAAAAAACTAAAAATTAAAAGAAAGTAGAGAGAGAAACTCTCTCTTTAGAAAGATTATAAGAGAGAGAGTGGTGCCCTGAATTCTGAAATCTCGAGCTCAATTTATAGGCCTTGGTAGGATCCAGCGTCGCGACGCCAGGTCCTCAGCGTCGCTACGCCAGATTTGTCGACGTGGCATGCTCTGGTTCGCTGGTTTGAAGATTCTGGATAAGCTGATAAGGTGACACGTGGCAGAGTGGTTGGGCTTCAATTATTGTGACACGTGGCGGCTTCTGATTGGTCGTTGAGATTCTTATCCGCCACGTGTCAGATAAGGATATGATATCCAATAATTGATGTTAACGTGGCGGTGACGTGGCGAAAAGACTGTCGGCACCGTAGAATTGCGACACGTGTCACTTCCTGATTGGCTGATGATGACGTGTGGTGAGGTGGTTGGTGGCAATGTTGACTTGCTGACGTGGCTGATGACATGGAATGACACCTGGAACACGTGGCGATGATGACTGTCGGCACCGTAGGATGCTGACACGTGGCACGGCGCATGTTAGCAGATCGGATGTGATGGTGACACGTGGCACGGCGCATTTTAGCAAAGTCAAACTTTTCTCAGATTCTGATTTGTGGACCCGGCGCACGTTAGCACTGTTCGGCGCATTTTAGACGTCGCGACGCGCTTAAGACCAAAATATCCCTGTTGACTCATTTTTGTCCGTTTTTGCCCCAAATTGCCTCCAATGCTTTCCAAACTTTATTTATCTACAAAATAACACAAAACATATCAAAACGTTCACAAAACTCAAGAAACTATACAAAATATTAGGTTAAATGAGTGGGAAATAATGATATAAATACCACTCATCACACCCCCAAACCTAACATTTTGCTAGTCCTCGAGCAAAACATAGAGTAAAATAACATAAATAAATTAACTAAGCCACTTTCGTAGGATCACGGTTGCATTTAGCCATATGCAACAAGCCTTTAAACCCCTAGGTGTCCCTAGTGGACGAGTTGTAGTCTCGTGATGGTTTACAGCAATGATACCCACAAACATTTTTACAAAAGTAAAAAGTTAGTTAAAACTAATGCACACAAAAGCAAAAAGACAAGCGAAAAGAGAATAAAGAAGTTAGTGACTAATCAGGTGAAACTTCTACTCCAAGTTACTAATTGTTTTGTTTTATCTAAATTACCGAATAAGTAAATTCTCCGATTATATTTATCATTCTCCATATACACAGCCAACAAAATATTAATCAACTCATTTTTGCCCACAACAGTCATAAGTGCAGATGATAAGAGAGTAATATTTTTGTCCTAAAGTTCTATCAGATTTCACACCTTTTTTATAGCAATGGAATAATTTTTCTCATTTTTTTGATTTTTTTCTCTATTTTTTTATTTATATACAATATCTTTCTCTATGTAGTGAGTGTTGGGTCGGTGGCTCCCAAACAGTTGGCTTTAGGGCACCAGGTGTTAAGACACCCCTACGGACTTAATTACTCAGACTTCAGATATATATATTTTTTTGCAGCATCTTTGATCCATGTAACGAGCTTTGGGCCAGTGACTCCCAAACCAGTTGGCTTTAGGGCACTAGGTGTTAAAACACCCTTACAAACTTAATAACTCGGATCTCAGACGTTTTTTTTTTTTTTTTTTTTTTTACTCCATTGCTTTTTGAGATGCTTCCTCCAATTAAACTAGAGCACTGAATATTACAAACTTTTCAATTTAGCTCATGTCCGTATGTTACTATATATGTTGATAATATCTATCATTGAGCATATGAAGATTCCTTTTAGTAGTTTTAAGGAGAATTCACAAATTAAATAATTTAAAAGGAAATAAAAAACAAAAATTAACTTGTTTCGAAAATAGGCTTGAGATACGTCTCAAGAGTGGAAACTCCTTACTCGGCTATCTCTTACCAATTTCACACTTTTTTACTCAAATTAAAATACAAAAACGCAAAATATTTTTGTAATTTTTGAAAATTTTTCAATTTTTTTTGTATTTTTCGAAAAATTTTGGACTAAAAATAAAAACAACATACAAACTAAAAACAAGGTACTAATCAACTAATTCCCTCCCCAAAACCTAAATGAGACATTGTCCCCAATGTCTTAAACAGTAAAAGGAGAGTTAAGAAGGTCGTACCTGGTTAGCTGAAAATCTACAGGAAATTAAAGGTTAAGATCCAGATTAATCCGACGCCTCTTACCACGATCGTCCTCGGACCAATTTATCTTGAAAGGATAGGGTCAACTTGTGGTTCATAGGCTATGATTGGTCTATTAGATCCGGAGCAGTTCTGGCAGTAAAGAGGAGTTCTTTCAAGGTTTTGACACGAACCCATTTCTCCGAGCATCATCAAGAAACACACAAAGAAAATCATAAAATCCATCAACGTTAAACATCCAAGCGGTTTTTGGTGTATGTTCAGGTTCGCCCAAGATAGAACTATAAAAATTTCCTCCAATGTACCCAAGCCACATGGCAAAGCGATAAAAGCATCAGCACGGTTAATCATTTCTACCAGTCGTTCAGACATACCTGGCACGATAAGTTCCTCTCCATTTGATGATCCAATAAGATTTGCCTCTGCCAAGGGTTTTGGGATGATTCCCAAAACGTTACTGCCTCCTTCCTGTACAGCCTTTGAAACGATCCCCATAAGTCCGAGATTGCCTCCGCCATATATTAAGTGCATATTCCTTGCAGCTAAGACTCGACCCAATTCCTGTGCTGCTTCTACGTATTGTGGTTTAGTTCCAACACTACTACCGCAAAACACACAAATGTTTTCAACTCGTCTTCTTGAAGTGGCTTCCATTTTTTACTCTGGATGTCTTCAAAAGTGTAATGATGAGTTGAATTTATAATACCTGAAAAGGGTGAGTAAAAATAGCACAAGTATCTTCCAAGGACGATTAGTAGCAAAATAGTAAAATAGATCGTGATAGTCAACAACATCTGGATCCTGTCGGAGAAAATAAAAGAAATCAACAAAACAAATCATAATTATTAAGAAAAGACAAAAAGATATAATATGTACAAGAAAAGTAACGGCTTGATTGACGTCTATGCGTCAGGGACAAGCTTCCCATCCAATTTTCTTATAAATTGGCAAACATGGTCTTTTTGAGTCAGATTCCCGAGACTTAACAGTTGTCTTTCCTTTTGGAATTGTGTATGTAATTTGCGAATGGCTATGTGAACATATCCACTGGGATGCGTCTCAAGAGTTGAAGATATTTCATCTACAGACTCCTTACTCAAGCCATCCCTAATGAATTTAATTTTGTCTTCGCGATTATCAGACACCATTCCTAAAGAACGACAACGAGTGTTGCAATTAAATCGTGCACATTTGAAACAAACGCCCATTTGTTTAGCTCTACGTTTCTTTGCATAGGTGCTTTTTCCAAAACCAGGCAGATGTGAAATAAAAGAGTCAGAAGACTCACCTGCCAATCGGACTCGTGCTTCAATTACCCAACGAATATCATTAGAAATACCATGGATTGTCAATAACCTCATCCGTTCCAAGCGAGCTTTGTAAACTTTCATTAGAGATTTTTGAGGGAGAGAAGGAAATTGCTTGCGAAGATTTGTGAGAGCTTCTTCCATATTGAAATGACTAATCCTGCAAAATTAAACACACAAAAATAAAACACACCAAATCACAATATATACACAAATTGCATGGGTTGCCTCCCTGCGAGCGCTAAGTTTAAAGTCGTCAGCCAGACTTGGCTTCTCGAACGTTAAGCTGGATCTGAAAGTGTAACACTTTCTTTTTGTCGCTCAAATGATTCTCCCCAGTAGTGCTTGACACGCATGTTTTTAACCTTGAAAGTTTTGTTAGCATCAGGATCATGTATCTCAACGGCTCTATTTGGTAAAAATTTGGTGATCACAAATGGACCTGACCACCGTGATTTTGGCTTCCATGGGAAAATTTCACCCTTGATTTGTTTAACAATACCTTCTGCCCCTGGTTCCAGTTGTATGCGCACTAACTTCTCATCATGTCTTTTCTTGCCCTTTTCTTTGTACAATTTGGCATCCTCAAAAGGCTGATTGTGAAATTCCTCCAATTCGTTGAGCTGGTGGAACTTTTTCTCTTCTGTTGCTTGTAGTGCAAGAATAGGTTCTTCAGTACGCAGTGCGCTTTATCTTCAGGCTCCACAGGTAATTGACATGTTTTAAGTTTGTCAGTAGAACTTTGTTTTTCATCAGAGTTCTGAATGGTACTGTGTATCACATCGAGTTTGAAATTCCTCATTCTTTTCATCATCTGGGAAATTCATGGCCTCGAAAACATTAAATGTTACTTCTTTGTCCTGTACCCTCATGGTTAATTCTCCTTTTTGTACATCAATAATGGTTCGACCTGTAGCCAAGAATGGTCTCCCAAGGATGATTGGTACGTCTGCATCTTCCTCCATATCAAGGACAATAAAATCTGCTGGGAAAATGAATTTGTCAACCTTGACCAGCACATCCTCAACTACACCTCTCGGAAATACGAGCGTTCTATCAGCAAGTTGTAGTGAGACTGAAGTTGGCATTGTTTCTCCAATCTGCAGTTTCCTGAAAATAGAAAAAGGCATCAAGTTAACACTAGCACCTAAATCACACAGAGCCTTACCAAAGTTATGTTCTTCTATGATGTAAGGAACAGTGAAACTGCCAGGATCTTTCAACTTCGGGGGAAGTTTCCTCTGAATGATGGCACTGCATTCTTCTGTTAATGCTACTGTCTCGTAATCTCCCAATCTCCGTTTTCGTGAAAGAATATCTTTCATGAATTCGGCATAGGTGGGCATTTGTTCCAACGCTTCTGCTTCTGCAAATGGAATGTTGATATGCAGTTTTTTGAAGATCTCCAGGAACCGAGAAAACTCTTTGTCCAATTTGTTCTTCTGAAGACGTTGAGCAAAGGTGGAGGTGGAGTGATCTGTTCTTTTTCCTTTGCTTCTTTTTCCTCCATCTGTTGCTTTTTTCTTTTGGAACTTCCTCATCAGTTGTTTTTGGCTCCAACATCTTTGTTGATTTCAGTACCGTCTTTTTAAAGATGTTCATGATGGCATGACATTGTTCCTTCCCCTGTTTCTTGGATTTGGCTCAGTGTTGCTAGGAAGGGTACCTGGCGGTCTGTAACTCTGAGCATTTGCCAGTTGTCCCATTTGATTCTCCAGTGCTTTAATAGAAGCAGATTGACTTTGAATTAATATTGATTGGGATTGAAACATAGCATCATATCTTGCTGCTTGAGAGTCATGTTTTGCTTCTAACTTTTTCAAGTGGGTCAACACTTCTGTTATTCCTGGTTCATTTGCTTGCTCCTGGCCTTTGTTCTGTTGTTGGAATTCAGGTGGTGGATAGTTCTGTTGTTGACCTGAATTGTTGCTCCATGCGAAATTAGGATGATTCCTCCACCCTGGGTTGTAAGTGTTGGAATATGGATTGTTCCCCTGTCTGTTGAAATTGTTGACATAATTCACCGTCTCTTCATGTTGGTTTGGTTCTGGTGCTCCTCCATATGGTGAACTTGTGGATCCAGCGATGTTCACAACTTGCGTGCTAAGTGTTTCTAGAGATTTGCATATCTGATCCAGCCTGGTATTCACTGCTGTGTTTGCTCCAACTTCATAAATTCCTGCAATTCTTTGGATCATGCTCCTTTCTGTTGGCCACAAGGAATTGTTGTTGGCCATTTCTTCGATTAGGTCCCAGGCTTGATCTTCTCCTTTTGCCATTAAGGCTCCTCCAGCAGCAGCATCGATTGTGGTTCTCATTATTCCAGAAAGCCCATTATAAAATGTTTGGACTTGAAGCCATTTTGGAATCTCATGGTGAGGACATTTCCGAAGTAAATCTTTATACCTTTCCCAAGCTCGCAGAGGGATTCTGAATCTTGTTGTACAAAAGATGTGATGTCATTCCTCAATTTTCCATTCTGGCTGGTGGAAAGTATTTTGCAAGAAATTTGGTGGCTAAAGTGTTCCATGTTGTGATGGAACCTGCTGGTAGTGAATGTAGCCAAGCTTTAGCTCTGTCCTTCAAGGAGTATGGAAAAACACGCAGTCCCATTGAAGTGAAGAGGCTGCAAGCATAGTTGGTAATTATTAAGGAGGAGCTAACCTCTCTCAAAGTCAAACTGGCCTCTCTCCAAGGCCAAACCAAAGAGCGCTTAGAGGAGGCACTATTAACTCCCTAATATAAGGTTTAGAGAAGTAAGTGGACCTAATCGTTTCCTATACTTGAGCGAGCTTTATCAAATTCTCATAGTTTCAAAGGGGGAGAATGACATTGTGGAGGTCCTCGAGGTAGTGGTTGACCGGCGTAAACACACACGTATAACGCAAGCGCACGTATCGTTCAAGTAGTATAAAAATATCGATCCCACGAGGACTTAATATCTAAACTATTAACTTTATGAGATCAAATGATTACTAATATCTAACAAGTTGATTGATTGATTTGAAATGGTGACGATTCTAAATTTAAAAGCAAGTAAATAAAATTGTCGAAAATAGGTTTTAAGAAAATTCAATATTAAAACTATCTAGGGTTGTGATTTCTTCCAATATCATTTTAAAGATGAAGTGGTTATCTTAAAGTTGGGTAATATATTGATTTATTAACCTGTAACACTAAATTATGTGTAAGCCTATGTCGATGATCAGACACAAATACCCAGTTTAACCCAATTGAATCATATGTCTATGTCAACCAAATTATCTGGATTCATTAAGTTTAAGTTCCAATTATGGCTACCCCCGCCCGACATGTATATTCCTATCCTGTAAGGAAATGTATTAAAGGGTTATCTATCCTCAAGGAAGATCGTGGGTTATTGAGTCTAAGACTGAAACCTAAAATCCATATGTCTAGTTCATTTTAGATTTACCAGATCAATTTTATTAATGGCGAGTTAATGAAAAAGCATTAAGTTTAAGACTCAATAAATAAATCTTTATATTACCCAAGCTATAATCTAACCCTTATAAAACGGTGATATTGGATTTCATCACAACCCCAGATAACTAATTTAGTTACAACACATAACTAGGGCTAGTAAAAACTTGAAA
This sequence comes from Zanthoxylum bungeanum, assembly GCA_019454045.1. Taxonomy (NCBI): domain Eukaryota; kingdom Viridiplantae; phylum Streptophyta; class Magnoliopsida; order Sapindales; family Rutaceae; genus Zanthoxylum; species Zanthoxylum bungeanum. The sequence continues at coordinate 44,139 of SKCR01015823.1, forward strand.
ATAAAAGACATAAAGTAAAAATGCGGTAAAGTAAATACTGAAAAGTAAATTACAATAAAATAAAATGCTAAGGTAAAAGGAATTACTTTTACTACTACTAATTTAGATATCTCCCATAAAATAATATATAAACTTGTGATTCTTTTTCCAACCAGCCATATAGGCGGTAACCTGATTAAGTCAAATTAAGTCCAACCAGCCATAAAGGCGGATCCAAAATTAAATTACCAACCGACCAATCTGGCGGTATCCTTTATTAGTCAGGTTTAAATCAGATTAAAATGAATTACCAACCGACCAATCTGGCGGTATCATTTTTAAGTCAATATTTTAAATAGTGAATATATTATTTTTAAGGGAGATTAATCTAAATAGTAACAGTAAAAGAATTACCTTTCACCCTAGCTGGGGGAGTTACCTCCTCATGGTAAATAATAAAAACTGTAAAAAGTAAAAAGTAAAAATTAAATTACTATATTAACAAAACGTAATTAAAATTAATTACAAAACTAAAAACTAAAAACTAAAAATTAAAAGAAAGTAGAGAGAGAAACTCTCTCTTTAGAAAGATTATAAGAGAGAGAGTGGTGCCCTGAATTCTGAAATCTCGAGCTCAATTTATAGGCCTTGTAGGATCCAGCGTCGCGACGCCAGGTCCTCAGCGTCGCTACGCCAGATTTGTCGACGTGGCATGCTCTGGTTCGCTGGTTTGAAGATTCTGGATAAGCTGATAAGGTGACACGTGGCAGAGTGGTTGGGCTTCAATTATTGTGACACGTGGCGGCTTCTGATTGGTCGTTGAGATTCTTATCCGCCACGTGTCAGATAAGGATAGGATATCCAATAATTGATGTTGACGTGGCGAAGAGACTGTCGGCACCGTAGAATTGCGACACGTGTCACTTCCTGATTGGCTGATGATGACGTGGTGGTGAGGTGGCAATGTTGACTTGCTGACGTGGCTGATGACATGGAATGACACGTGGAACACGTGGCGATGATGACTGTCGGCATCGTAGGATGCTGACACGTGGCACGGCGCATGTTAGCAGATCGGATGTGATGGTGACAAGTGGCACGGCGCATTTTAGCAAAGTCAAACTTTTCTCAGATTCTGATTTGTGGACCCGGCGCACGTTAGCACTGTTCGGCGCATTTTAGACGTCGCGACGCGCTTAAGACCAAAATATCCCTGTTGACTCATTTTTGTCCGTTTTTGCCCCAAATTGCCTCCAATGCTTTCCAAACTTTATTTATATACAAAATAACAGAAAACATATCAAAACGTTCACAAAACTCAAGAAACTATACAAAATATTAGGTTAAATGAGTGGGAAATAGTGATATAAATACCACTCATCAGTGGTGCCTGAGGCACCCCTGAGATTCAGAACCCAGTTCTTTTGTCTATTGTGCCTCCTCCAACTGAAGATGCTCATGAACTGCTTATGTCCGAAAGACGCTCATGCCTCTATCGAGATTGTAATCGACCCATCCACCAGTGAGGCTCCCAAAAGAGGAAATACTTTGTAATTATAAAATAATTAATAAAATTCTTCTCTGTCTTTTCACTTTTTCATACCTCGTCGCACACACTGAGTAAAGTCTGATCTAGGGAACTCTCTTGTAATAATTAGAATTTTTTTTTGTAAATGCAATATCAGTGATGACTCCAACCAAATAACAAGGCCAATCCCACCGACTGACCTGACGATGGCATGTCCTTTAATATGAAAAGAAAATGAGCCCGACCATTTTAACTCCTCAATCTGCCTCACCGAGGCTCTACTTTATGTTGGTGTAGGACACAGAAATCGGCGATGCTGTTCCAGGCTCACGGCCCGGTTGGGAGAACAGAGTTGCCCGCGGGGGACTAAACCGGAGAAATAAAATGGAGTCGCCACCCAGTGTGAACTGGGAAAATGATTTAAGGCCGCACTCACCCCTCGCAAGGGAAGACCTCAAACCGTTGGGTTCAGAATAGTCCCTTACTTATGCCACTTGTAATGAATGGATTTATGCAATAATATAACCGATTCTTACGCAACGCATACAAGGTAATTTAAATGACATACAAGTTTGCATACATAGGAGTAGAACCTATATCTAAGTTTGCATGCATAAAAGTAAATCGACATAACGGCAAGCACACAATTTCATGAACATATGTGTGAACATTTCCTCAAGTAGTACGTGGAGTTGTATCCCAAGTACAGACCGCACTACCGTCCATTCGGATTCGGCTACGGAATTTACGTTTGGGTTTCCATCCGATATACCACGAGAAGCAACACTCAAACATTAACACAATGCAATCATTAACCCAATGTTGACATACATGACATATGATAATGAATATAACTATAAATAACCAAAGAGAACAAAACAAATGCAGAATAATAAAATAACAATAAACGGAAATTAAATGTGAAATAATAAAAGACTAATGATGCGAAATAAATGCGGAATAATAAATATGTGACCAAAGAACTTGGCCGTTTTCAATATAGGACTTCGCATACCCAGTTGGACGTATTCCACGTCCAACTAAACATACCGTGTCCGGAATAACAAAATAAAATATAACAAAGGTTGCCCTCAGGTCTTACCTTTTAAGTCGTTTCCTGGGAGTGCGTTAAGTTATCGTCGGAATGGTCAATGCTCCGTAACTTTTTTGGTTTTCTGATTCGGTTTCACTACCGTTTTGCTTACTATTTTCTCCGATTTCTTATTCGATTTCGCTACTGTTTTTGTCTCAGTTTTGGCACTGTTTTCAGGGACTGTTTTGTGGTGTTTAGGGACTGTTTGAGGCTATTTTCTGGACTGTTTTAGGGATTGAAATTTGGACTATGTTTCCCAATTTTTTATAGACTGGTGGCTCACTATTTTCTCTTTATTGCTCATGGTTCTTGTTGTCAGTTTGGTGAACAGTTTGCATTTTGCATCCAGAGTGTGTGGCATTAAATGAGGGTTGTGTTATCATTTATGGCGTCAGATGAGGGCTGTGTGCGTTTTAGGTTTGTTTTTGTGTTGAAGTGAAATGGCCGAGGGACGTGTGGGTGTGTGTTTTAATATGTAAGCTGTGTGCGTTTTAGTGGGGGGAAGAGATATTAGTGGGCTGCCAGGGTTTGCCGAGAGTTGAAGGTTTGTGGATTAAGTATGTTGTGTGCTTTTTATACGTGTGAGGGTGCTGAACGTGAGGGGTTGGTGAGTGGCGTGTGTGGCTACTTTGTTGCATCAATGGTTTCTTTTGGTCGGTTGGCTGTGTGAGTCGGTGTGGGGTGTGATGGAAATCCGTGGTTTATTGCATGGGCTGTGTGTCTTCACGTTAAAGGCTGTTTGAGGAAGATCAAGGGCATGCATGGAGAGGGGTTTATCTTTGTTTGTTGCTGCCGAGTCTTAGGTGGAGTGGAGAGTGGGACGTGAAGCTTTTATTAGGGTTTATATTTGTCGAGAGAGAGATGGGAGAGTGATGATGGTGTTTTTATAAGGTTTCATCGTGGTTTCTTAGAGAGTGAGGGGAGGCGTGAAGGCTGCTTTATTTTATTTGTTTTATGGTGCCGTGAATGAGAGTGAAAGAGGGGGTCAATGGGAGAGGAACCGAGAGTGGATGAGAGAGAAATTAGGGTTTTGGGGTTTTGTTTGTCGTGAATGAGCTCTAGGGGTCTTAAGGTTTGGCTTAGGTCTCTTTTTATAGGAGATGGTTAGGGTTGTCCTTATTCGGGTAGGAAAGAAATCATGCAATTATGGGGGGATATCTCTTAATTAATGTGTTACAAGGAAAATATCTATTTAATTAGGAAGATGATTTGTTTTAGTTTAGGAAAAGGGATTTGTGGGATTTGATTTGATTTATTTAGTTTAGGAATGTGATTTATTTAGATTTATTTAAATTGGGAAGGTGATTTATTTAGATTTATTTAATTTGGGAATGTGATTTATTTAGATTTTAACATGTGTTTAATTATTTTGATTGGGCTTGGAGGCTTGGGCGTGTGGCTTGGCCTTTTTTGGTGGGCTTGGGCATGTGATTGGTGATGTGTGGGCTTGGTATGGGTTGCGAGGTTTTGGGCCAATGATGAATTTTAAAACAGAGATCCAACGAATGAACCCGAAGCTAAGCAAGCGAATTAAGTCCAACAAGTATTGATTTCTGAATTTTCCCTTCCGACGTCCGTTTCCCGCGACTTCCGCAACTTAAAGGGTAGTGCCTCCATACGAGGCTCATCATCATGACTTATATGCAAAAATGCAGTGCCTACAGTCTCCCCCACTTGGATGGGACTTGTGCAGTGTGTGACAATGACAATCTTATTAAAGTTATGCATGCATTTTTACTTACCTGGCTCGCCAGCTGCTGCTTGACTTACTTGTTGTTTCGAACTGAGTTGATCTGGTGGTGAGGTGCTGCGACTCCTGAGGTTCATCCCTGTAAGATTCTGCGATCTCTAGGAAATTACTACCGAACTGAACTGATGAGATGTGGTCCATTTCTGAACCGTTATTGAGTTGAGATTGTGGTCCATTTCCGAACCGTGCTCCATTTCTGGAGTGCCATTTCAGGCATGCTAAACCACATTCCGAGGCATCGCGGTTGTGATAGTTGTGGTCCCCTTCCGAACCCTGCTCCATTTCCAGAGTGCCATTTCCGGCATGCTAAACCTCATTTCTGAGGCGTCGCGGTTCTGATAGTTGTGGTCCCCTTCCGAACCGTGCTCCATTTCCGGAGTGCCATTTCCGGCATGCTAAACTTCATTTCCGAGGCGTCACTGATGTGATAGTTGTGGTCCATTTCTGAACCATGCTCCATTTTCAGAGTGCCATTTCCGGCATGCTAAACCTCATTTGCGAGGCGTCGCTGATGTGATAGTGGTTGTCCATTTACGAACCGTGCTCCATTTCCGGAGTGCCATTTCCGGCATGCTAAACCTCATTTCCGAGGTGTCGCTGATGTGATAGTGGTCCATTTTTGAATCGTGCTCCATTTCCGGAGTGCCATATCCGACATGCTAAACCTCATTTCCGAGGCATCGCTGATGTGATAGTGGTCCATTTTCGAACCGTGCTCCATTTCCGGAGTGCCATTTCCGGCATGCTAAACCTCATTTCCGAGGCGTCGCTGATGTGATAGTGGTCTATTTCCGAATCGTGCTCCATTTCCGGAGTGCCATCTCAGGCAGGCTAAACCTCATTTCTGAGGCGTCACTGATGTGATAGTGGTCCATTTTCGAACCGTGCTCCATTTCCGGAGTGCCATTTCCGACATGCTAAACCTTATTTCCGAGGCGTCGTTGATGTGATAGTGGTCCATTTCCGAACCGTGCTCCATTCCCGGAGTGCCATTTCCGGCATGCTAAACCTCATTTCAGAGGCGTCGCTGATGTGATAGTGGTCCATTTCCGAACCGTGCTCCATTTTCGGAGTGCCATTTCCGGCAGGCTAAACCTCATTTTCGAGGCGTCGCTGATGTGATAGTTGTCCATTTCCGACCGTGCTCCATTTCCGGAGTGCCATTTTCGGCATGCTAAACCTCATTTTCGAGGCGTCGCTGATGTGATAATGGTCTATTTCCGAACCGTGCTCCATTCCCGGAGTGCCATTTCCAGCATGCTAAACCTCATTTCCGAGGCGTCGCTGATGTGATAGTTGTCCTTTTCCGAATCGTGCTCCATTTCCAGAGTGCCATTTTCGACAGGCTAAACCTCATTTCCGAGGCGTCGCTGATGTGATAGTGGTCCATTTCCGAACCGTGCTCCATTTCCGTAGTGCCATTTCCGGCATGCTAAACCTCATTTCCGAGGCGTCGCTGATGTGATAGTGGTCCATTTCCGAACCGTGCTCCATTCTCGGAGTGCCATTTCCGGCATGCTAAACCTCATTTCCGAGGCGTCGCTGATGTGATAGTGGTGGTCCATTTTCGAACCGTGCTCCATTTTCGGAGTGCCATTTCCGGCATGCTAAACCTCATTTCTGAGGCGTCGCTGATATGATAGTAGTCCATTTCCGAACCGTGCTCCATTTCCGGAGTGCCATTTCCGACATAATAAACCTCATTTCTGAGGCGTCGCTGATGTGATAGTGGTCCATTTCCGAACCGTGCTCCATTTCCGGAGTGCCATTTCCGGCATGCTAAACCTCATTTCCGAGGCGTCGCTGATGTGATAGTTGTCCATTTCTGAACCGTGCTCCATTTCCGGAGTGCCATTTCTGGCAGGTTATTTTGTTGCATCAAGGGTTTCTTTTGGTCGGTTGGCTGTGTGAGTCGGTGCTTGTTTGTTTATGAGTCGGTGTGGGGTGTGATGGCAATTCGTGGTTTATTGCATGAGCTGTGTGTCTTCACGTTAAAGGCTGTTTGAGGAAGATCAAGGGCATGCGTGGAGAGGGGTTTATCTTTGTTTGTTGTTGCCGAGTCTTAGATGGAGTGGAGAGTGGGACGTGAAGATTTTCTTAGGGTTTATATTTATCGAGATAGACATAGGAGAGTGATGAGGGTGTTTTTTTAAGGTTTCATCGTGGTTTCTTAGAGAGTGATGAGAGGCGTGAAGGCTACTTTATTTTATTTGTTTTATGGTGCCGTGAATGAGAATGAAAGAGGTGTCAAAGGGAGAGGAACCGAGAGTGGATGAGAGAGAAATTAGGGTTTTGGGGTTCTGTTTGTCGTGAATGAGCTCTAGGGGTCTTAAGGTTTGACTTAGGTCTCTTTTTATAGGAGAGGGTTAGGGTTGTCCTCATTCGGGTAGGAAAGAAATCATGCAATTATGGGGGATATCTCTTAATTAATATGTTACACGGAAAATATCTATTCAATTAGGAAGGTGATTTGTTTTAGTTTAGGAAAAGGATTTATAGGATTTGATTTGATTTATTTAGTTTAGGAAGGTGATTTATTTAGATTTATTTAAATTGGGAAGGTGATTTATTTAGATTTATTTAATTTGGGAAGGTGATTTATTTAGATTTTAACATGTGTTTAATTATTTTGGATTGGGCTTGGAGGCTTGGGCGTGTGGCTTGGCCTTTTTTGGTAGGCTTGGGCGTGTGATTGGTGATATGTGGGCTTGGTATGGGTTGCGGGGTTTTGGACCAATGATGAATTTTAAAACAGAGATCTAACGAGCGAACCCGAAGCTAAGAAAGCGAATTAAGTCCAACAAGGTATTGATTTATGAATTTTCCCTTCTGACGTCCGTTTCCCGCGACTTCCGTAACTTAAAGGGTAGTGCCTCCATACGAGGCTCATCATCGGGACTTATATGCAAAAATACAGTGCCTATAGTTGGGATATATACCCTAGAGCTTCATGTAATGTAAATGGAATTATATATTATGAAATAAAAAGATGCATTATTAATTTATCAAAGTGTTTATTTAATATTGCATATTGTTAATTATCGTGTTTAGCCTTGATTACTAATGTGCATTCAGACTTAGTGTATGAGTGTCATACACAACAGGATTTAAATTTGTAGTTAGTAATCTAAAATATTCCATAAAGAGCAAAAAATATGGGTACTTTATTTGCGGTTCATCTATAGTTGAGGTTCATTCTATAATTGTATGGCGACCTTGATTTGGGATAGTCCATATGGTGACATGAGAATGAAGGCACCTTATATGATGTGATCATATAGGACTTGATCCAGATAGAAATTAGTTTCCTATAATATATGTTAAATAAAGAAATTCATTTCAATATACTAGATGGTCATATATGGATTGATCTGAATCCTGAGTGTACTACGAACACTTCTATGGTAGGCTATGTCCTATGATTTCCAAATGTGAGGTTGGTGTAGCAATCCCGACCAATAGCTACATACTTTGGGGACATGGTTTGCTGTGTAGTTGAGGACATTTTACATAGATAGGGAGTTCACCTCTTCCTGCAATAAGTATAGGATAATCTTTCTTAAGGGTTGATTCGGTACTTGAACGATTAGAGCGCTCAAGTCTTTCTATTAGGAATAGAAAGATTAACATTCATAATGGTTATGAATAAATAGTTCATTAAAGAATCAATGGTACTTAAGGGTAAAATAATTAGTGGGGTATAACAGACATTATGACCCGGCTCTAATTATGAGATACTCATGAAGGGCCAATCCGTATGTAATGACAATATCGATGGACACTGACGTAGTTTGGCTTATATTATCTTTCTACGATAACGACAGTTCAACTTTGGTTTTTTAGTGGAATAACCCGAAGTTAATAATTTGAAATATTTAATTAAGAGTTTAATTAATATTCCGGGATTATTAGAGCTTGGAACCGTAGGTCCATTTGGTCCCCGTGCTAGCTCAATATACTATTGCAGATTAAATATAATTGGATAGTCCAATTATATACTCACGTGTGTGTGTGTGTGTGTGTATATTAATATGATTAATAATATTATTTTGTCACACTTGAAACTATATGTTAATTTAAATATATGGTTTTACAATAAATAATTATATGATAATTATTTATTATAAGTTATTGAATTATATTGTATATTTAAATAAAGGTTTAAATTATGTATTTCCAAAAATAGGGTTTTGGAAACCTTTTGGTTTGAATGGAAGTTATATTCTTAAAAAGGTAATAACATTTTTGATTTTGTAACATCCTTTTGTCATGATGATGACATTAAATAAAACATTGATGTTGTAAATTTTTTTGGATTTCAATCCCAGGGCTGGCTGAATTTCTTAATGAGGGAGGGGAATGGTTTTTCTTTTTAATTTTGGAAATCAAAACCCTAAGTATAAAAAAAAAATTCTTTTTCCTTTTTGGAAGACTAAGTCATTCCAAATCCTAACCACCTTTTTTTCCTTTTTGGAAGACTAATCCATTCCAAACCCTAGCCACCTTTTGAAAAATAAGAACAATAAAAGCTAAAAGTTGTTGCGTGACAATTGTTTAATATCTAAAGTGTTTAGAGATTAGGTTGTGATTTTAGCCCATACTATTCTATGTTAGTTGCGAGAGATAGCACGGAAAGCTATTTGCTGTCGAACCAGAAATCAACTTCATCTTCTTTTCATCAACCTCACGTCAGTGATTAGATTTTACTCACTTCCGCCACTTACTTTGGGGTTTCGGGGCTTGGTTTGATTTGGTTTTAATCCTCAAAAATTATAAATATTAAGGGGTGTTTCAAGAGTATTGTGGGGCTGTTTTTTGTGAAACATTAGACCCTTAAATTAGAGGTGGCCACCGGTCCAGTTCGGTTCTGAACCCGAACATAATTGGTATGTTCCCGATTCCATAAGTGTGGAACCGGAACCGAACCGGATAATTCTGATTCGATTTTGGTTCCACATTTATGTGGAATCGGAACAGGAATCAGAACAGAATCAAACGGTTCCGGTTAGGTTCCGGTTCCATTCCAGTTCGAACCGCTGGAACCGTTCGGTTTTGGTGGTTCTTTTCGGTTCAGTCAAGGGTGAACCCTAACCGAATCGAAAATTTTCAGTTCCGGTTCTGAACCGGAACCGTAGCCACCTATACCTGAAATATTGGTGTGGTTCACCCAAAAGATGGGCTGATTCGGTAGTGAGCTGGGCACATTTTGGGTCCAAAACAGTCCAGATTTGAGTCGTTATTCAGGGCCTGTTCCGGGGCTGTTCTGGTGCTGAAATTTTGTTTAAAACAGAAGCAAAATTTCACTGAAGGAGTTGACTACATTCGGCCAAGCAAAAGGAATAACGAAAATATTTTTCAGGGCCGATCCCAAATGCCTAAAGTGTTTCCACTGCGTTAGGAAATCGGTTCCTACACTTTATATTTAGTCAAAAGTTTTAACGAATGAATTCATCTTCCTCAAGTTGAGAAACATGATCCATTCAAATTACTTAAGATTGACCTGAGTCTGCGCTGCTTGGCACTTAGCCAAAATCTCTATAAAGAAACCCATCTTCCTTCCTTAAGCTACTCATAAATACCAGGCCACGATGGAAAACTCCACTCCCTATGACGATAACAAAACAAGACCTTGGGCGATAACTTCTGATCCTAAGCCATTCAATATTTGGCCACGAGGGAACACACCATCCTCGTGCCATCAACAAAACAACGCCCTGGGGAAAACATCTGACCCCATGCTATTCAACACTTGGCCACGAGGGAATACATGCCTCCTCGTGCCATTAACAATGCAAGGCATCTGGTCAAAGCTTTCGACCCCAAGCCTGTTTCAATATTTGGCATGAGGGAACGGATCCCTCTTCGTAGGTCCGGCCACAATTCGGTTCCGAAACAGAATCGAAACCGTCTGGAACCTCTGGTTCCAGGAACTGCCAGTTCCAGTTCTGGAACCGCAAAACAAAATATCCACCTTAATTCATTATTTTCTCAATAATAATTTTCTCAAATCTTAATCTTTATAATTAAAATTCTATTCTCTTAATTTCTTCTCAATTTCTTCTACAATTCATATTTCTCAATATCTCAAATTCTCAATTACACTTTATTATTTCTCAAATACTATTTAAATTTCTTATTATTAGTGTATTTATTACTAATTACTGTTAAAATACTTCTTAAAAAATTAAGTCCAAGCCCTTTTAATTTAAATTTTTTCATATTAAAACTATTTTAAATCAAATTTAATTTTTATTAAAAAATTATGAGGTTCAGAATCAGAACCGTCAGTTCTAAAATCGAAATCGTAATTTTACGATTCGATTCTGGAACCTCAGCCAGGGCTACTTCCTCGCACCATTAACAAAGTCCACGGGGAAGAATTTCCAACCTCGAGGCGGTTTCAATAATTGGCCATGAGGGAACACATCCCTTCTTGTCCCATTAACATAACAAGACCTCGGGGGAAAACTTTCGACCCCAATCCATTTAAATCAAAAGACCCGAGGTTAAATATTCAACCTCGGACTTTCCAATAAAAAGTAGCGGTATTGGCATCCTACCCCGTACTGTGTAAAAATACAACAAGCTCACGGGGTGATATATGACTCACCCCGCACCACTCAAAAACAACAAAGCAACGGAGGCACCGTCCTGTCACGATTTGACCAAAACAACAAGGTCACTGAAGAGGCGTACCACCCATTTCCATTTAGGTCGTAATCGTCATGTGGCCATTCATACTCCACGAGTTATGTACATTCTATCTAATCGCCACTGGGACCTCTATTAACCTCGAGTTATTAATCCCGGAAGAGGGCGGCAAATGTCATGGGGGAATTATCCCTCCCAATACTAAGTAGACCTCGAAGCAACAATCATCACGGAGGCCCTCCAACCTTTCGCGTTATGTACCTCCCAATCTAATCGTCATGATGATCTTTGTTAATCTCGGGCAATGGATCCCATAAGGGGGTGGAAAATGCCATGAGGGCATTATCCCTTCCCATATTACGAACTTCTGCATGACAGGATATGTCATTTGATTTACAAATGTGAGGTTGTTGTAACAATCCTCATCAATAGCTACGTACTTTGGTAACATGGCTTGGTGTGCAGCTGGGGACGTTATAAATAGATATGAAGTTCACTCATTGCGAGAAGTAGAGGAGTATCATCCTTAAGGGTTGATTCGGTACTTGAATGATTAGACCACTCTAGTCTTTTTATTGCGAGTAGAAAGATTAATATTCATAATGGTTATGAATAAATCATTCATTAGAGAATCAATGGTACTTAAGGTAAAAATAATTGGAGGGGCATAACGGACATTATGATCGGGCTCTAATTATGAGATACTCATGAATGACCAATCAGTATGTAATGACTAATCAATGGACACCGACGTAGTTCGGCTTATATAATATATCTACGGCAATGAGAATGCAGCTTTGGATTTTTAGTGGAATAACCTAAAGTTAATAATTCATAATATTTAATTAAAGAGTTTAATTAATATTCCAGGATTATTGGAACTCGGAACTGTAACGATCCGTAGTTTTTACTACTATATACAACTGTACTGTTACGAAAGAGACGAAGGCACATAGAATAAATTATAATGAAACTCTTATATACTCATGGAATGACTTTAGGGACAATCGGAAAATTTCCTCGAAGTCCCGGGACGAGACTGTACAGTGTCTCATTTGGACAACCCATGGTATTTTGGGCATAACCTTTTCTTATAAACTCCGATTTTTTTATGAATTTTATATCTCAAAAAGTTGAGACCGATACCTACAACTTCCACGTTGAACATTTTCCCAACTTCAGACCAGAAGCAAAACAAAAAATATGAGTCAAAATCCTGATGAATAGTGATTTCGGGGTCAAAATGGAAAAAATCCCGATGAATAGTGATTTCGGGGTCAAAATGGAAAAATCTCAAATTTTTCATTTTTCTACACTATTCTACAACTTTCTTAATATCAATTAGGTCCACTATATAGGAGGAGGAGAAGAAGAGAAGAAGAAGAGAAGAAGAAGAAGAGACGAGAAGAAGAAGAGAGAAGAAGAAGAAGAAGAAGAAGAGAGAAGAAGAAGGAAGAAGAAGAAGAAGAGAAGAAGAAGAAGAAGAAGAAGAAGAATAATAATAATAATAACATAATAATAAAATATTAATAATAATAATAATAATATAAGAAAATGGAAGTAAGGTAGTAAGTTTAGCAACAATGGAGGACTTAGAGAATGAAGAAATCCAAGAAAAATAGGTAAAACACATTTGACCCAAATCTTGAATTGTTTGATTTTGAAGGTATAAAGGTAGATTAGAGATGATAAAATGGAAGTAAGCTAGTAAGTTTAGCAACAATGGAGGACTTAGAGAATGAAGAAATCCAAGAAAAAGAGGTAAAACCCATTTGACCCAAATCTTGAATTGTTTGATTTTGAAGGTATAAAGGTAGATTAGAGATGATGGCATGTTAAGGGTTACATATGGATGGTTTATATGTAAAGAAATGGGTTGTGGAATTAAATGATTGAGTTTGAAAAGTTTAAAAAGTTGATTTAAGAATTATGGATTTGGGATTAAATGAGTGGTAAATGATGATAAATTGGTAGTTTAAAATATGTAGAATTGGTATAAAGTGATGGATGGTGAATTTGATTGATTACATTTGCATTGGGGATGAAATTGGGTAAGAATCGCATAAGAACCATAAAATGTAGAACCTGGGAAGCAGGTCTGTGTCGCGACGCAGGAAGACCCTTGCGTCATGACGCGTGATGGAATTCATGGGTATTTTCTAGGTGGCACGCGTCGCGATGCGCAGGATCCTTACGTCGCGACTCGGATACAAAAATTCGGCCAAATTGATTTTAGACCATTCCAGTTCCACCCCAGTATATTAGCGACCACCCTTACGATCTCGAATCAGTTCTTATGCTCACATTACATTCTAGTACAACATGATTTACTGAATTACGACTTTACGCATTTAAAATTAGTGGCTTAACCTAGTTCTACAATTCATCTCGTAACTTTTAGTCTGATCAAGCTATCATCTTTAGACCATTGCCGGAATTGCGATCTCCTTCGTCGAAGTAGTAAAGTTCCAGCCAGTTTCCAAGCACAGTGAGTGGACACCTCTTTCTTTAAGTTGATTTTATTTATTGATTTACTTGTTCTTTATAGATTGAGACTTACATTTCTGCAAATAGGACGTTAGCCATTATTTACTTACAGTTGTTTTCAGATAGTAATGATTTAGAAAAGAAATATTTTTCAAACATGAGATTTATGTTTTCGGGGCATGAGGGAAAAACTCACCCCAGTATGTAACTTGAGATAGCTTGGACTTGACGGATAGAGGACATGTGCACATGTAGAGGACTAGGGGGACGACGATATGTAACTCCCCTAGATCCTTGTTTCAGAGCCATGATGACGGAATAGGTTCGTGTACCTGGACTCTATATCAGAGCTTGCGTGGTAGGCGTATGGGGGACGACGATACATAACGCCCTCATACGTCATGGTTTTTCAGATATAGAGCAGCTCATAATTTTTCAGATTTTCATTACACAGTTTTCAGAAATCAGATTTTAGAAAATAGTTTTCGGAAACAGAGTTTCAAAAGCAGTTTTCAGAAAGATCAATTTTATTGAAGAGATTTCATATTAAGTGATTTTTCTAAAACTTTTGTTTTAAAGACCTAATGTTTTGATTTGAGATTTTTCAGTTTTCTTGTCCACTCACTTAGATCAAATAGCGATCTAACCCCCCACTCCCAATTTTCTTTGGTTGTAGATTTGCTTGGAGGACGAGCTCGGGAGGACGGATACTGATGTAGTCACTAGGGTTTGGAGTCCACCAGTTTAGATTCAGAGAACATAAGAGTCCAATCAGAGTCAAAGTAAAGTTTCATGTATACACTAGTGTAGTATAAGTCATTATAAGTGTCTGTTAATGTTTGTAAAGAGAAGTATATTTAAGTATACAGTTATGAGAAACAAGAATTTTATATTGTTGAGTTGGGCTATGGTCCTTATGCATGACTTTGCATTTATATGGTTTAGTATACAATCAGGAAGTCAGAGGCTAATGGTGTTAGTACTGCTATCCCCTGCAGGTAACATCTCCCAGATTTGGGGATGTTACAAAGATGGTATCATAGCATGGTCTATGGAGTCAGTGACTGCAGTGGGTATAGTGTTGGGGTCTTGTATACTCAGTATATCCGAGATACTTGTATGCAAGGCACTACATCTCCAGTATCTGATCCTCGAGTATGTCCTCAAGATCCTTAGACAGGTTAGCAAATATTTTCAAGTCTTCTGAATCCTTTTTCCTTACTCTAGTTAGGAATCATTCTGTAATCATCCTAGATTACTCTCCGAAGCTCTGTACAAGACAGGAAACCAGATAGTAAGGTCCCGTAGAAAGTTATCCAAGAAAGTAAAAGAGAAAGAGAAAAGTTAGAATAAAAGTAAGGAAAAGTGTAAGGATGCTTAAGTAACCATAAATAAGAAATAAAGAGATATACTACTAGATTAGTAAGGAAGCACAAGAACCCATAGTAGAAAAAGAAGAATAGAGAAAGGCCCAGCAAATATTAAAGTTTTCCAGTAGAAGTAGGATTCATTTCCTCTTCAGGAAATCCTTCCAAATGAATTTAACAGCCTTCGAGATCTTCTCATAGATAGTGAGTTCCCCGAGTAATGAAAAATAGCCAGAGAGATAACAGAAGTAAGAAACCCAGATTAGTCTAAAGGGCCCCAATGGACCTAGATGCCAAAAGGATTTAGAGAACTCCAGATACCCAAACCCCGATCCAGATCCCCAAGCAAGAAATAGAAACGGTTAGTTACCTTACCCCCAGCAATCTGATAGAGACAATGCCTCAAACTATCTAGTCTTCGAACCCTCAATGGCACCAGATAAGGAAGTTTCCCTGATAGAGCCTACCTCATACCTACCTTACATGAGGAATAGACCCTACCAGGACACAGAACACCGGAATAAGGATATCAAAACCCGTCGAGAAATAAGATGTTTACTTTAGTCCCTACCAGCATAGGCATAGACGACCATAAGAAGTCTAACGAGAGTTCACGTAAGATCTCAGAGGATTAATCACCCAAAAAGAGATTAAGGAAATTTTGAGGTTATTAGGAAGAGAACCCAGTATAGCCCAGAGAACGAGATAAATCAGCACAAGATTTGCAGCACTAGTAAAAGTCCACAGGATAGACCAATATAGTAGAACCTAAGGATCAACCCACCAGCTAGTAGGAAACCATGGAGGTATAAAGAACAGACTCGTGAGGTTGGGGATATTTGGAAGTAAAGAAGGTACTAGTATAGACCATAACAAAAATTGCCATAGTTGTGATTGGTGGCAAGAGCAAAAGCAGAGATTTAGGAAATAGCCAAAAGAGCGAACCACCATTAGCCTCAGTAGTATGGCCTAGAGCCAAGAATAGGGTATGGGGACAGTAAAAAGGACACAGAAGTGGCAAGGAGATTTAGTACGTATAGTGAAATAAGGAAAGAAGTCTGGAGACAATAAGATAAATGAAGACCTCGGAGAAATCAATAAAGAGTAATGAATCTTAAGACATGGATATAGTTGACTAGGTCCCCGCGAAACCTATGACGACCCTCCCTTCTAGAAACCCCAAATCTAGAAAGCGTGCAAGTACCTAACCTGAGCGTTACCAAGCTTAAGTGTACGTAAAAATTTTTATTTGAAGACCCTTATGGAAGGAATATGTTCAACTTAGAATCTAGTAAGAGGAGGAATAATAAAGAATAGCAATTGACAGGTTAGGTAAATTCCTAGACAGCTAGACAGTCAAATCGATGAGTTCAAAGAGACATAGACAAGTAGCATAAGCCAGAATAGTTTGAGGTCATAATAAGTTGAGCTAGTCTAGAGGCCATAATTAGATTAAGGAGCCTTTAAAAAGGTATAGACTTAGAAATACCAAGAAATCATGGAGAACGATTCTAAGGATTTAAGTGAATATTTTATTAAAGGACCCATGGTGATGAAAAGGAGGAATTAGGTAAAGAATAGAATTCGAATTCTAGGTTTAATAAGAAGATACCTTAAGCAATCAAAGATGATGGAGTTTCCAGGAAAATATTGTTGGAATGTATGCCCTAGAGCTACATGTGATGTAAACGGTTTTATGTGTTTTGAAATAATACGATGCATTATTCATTTATCAAAATTGTTTATTTAATTTTCACATATTATATATCATCTTAAATACCCTAGATTACTTATGTGTCTTCAGACTTAGTGTATGAGTGTCATACACAAGAAGATTTAAATCTGAAGTTAGTAATCTTAAATAGTCCATAGAGAGCAAACAAAACGAGTACTTTGTTTCTGGTTTATCTATAGCTGCGGTCTATTCTATATTTGTATGACGATCTTAATCCGGATCGTCCATGTAGAGACATGAGAATGGAGGCACCTTGTATGATGTGATCATATAGGACTGGACTCAGATGGAAATGACATTCTTATAATATCCGTTAAACTAAGAAAGTCATTTCGATCTACTAGATGGTCATAGATGGATTGATCTTAATCCTGAGTGTACTACGAACTCCTGCATGTGAGGCCATGTCCTTTGATTTACAAATGTGAGGTTGGTGTAGCAGTCCCGACCAATAGCTACGTACTTTGGGGGCATGGTCTGTTGTGTAGCTGGGAACGTTTTACATAGACAAGGAGTTCACTCCTTCTTGCGAGAAGTAGAGGAGTATATTTCTTAAGGGTTGATTCGACGCTTGAATAATTTGAGCGCTCAAGTCTTTCTATTACGAATAGAAAGATTAAAATTCATAATAGTTATGAATAAATCGTTCATTAGAGAATCAATGGTACTTAAGGTAAAAATAATTAGAGGGGTATAACAGACATTATGACCCGACTCTAATTACGAGATACTCGTGAAGGGTCAATTTCGTATGTAATGACTATATCGATGGACACCGACTTGGTTCGGCTTAATATATCATCTGCGGCAACGAGAGTGCAACTTTGAGTTTTTAGTGGAATAACTCGGAGTTAATAATTCAGAATATTTAATTAAGAGCTTAATTAATATTTTGATATTATTGGAGCTCAGAACCGTAGGTCCATTTGGTCCCCATGCTAGCTCGATTTACTATAGCGGATTTAATATAATTGGATAGTCCAATTATGTACTCACATATCTATAAATATTATTAATTTGATTAATAATATTATTATGTCAAACTTGGAACTTTATGTTAAAGTTTAACATATGGTCTTATTAATAATTATTTGATAATTATTAATTACAAATTATTAAATATATTAGATATATGATTTAATAATAAAGATATTATTTTAAGATTCCAAAAGTGTTTTGGAAAGCCTATTGATAGCTTTGGAAGTTATGAATTTGAAAGGCTATTATATCTTTAATTTTGTAATTTATTCTTGTCATAATGATGACAATCAATTCTTGATGATGTTAAAAAAATTAAAGAGGCAATTACAAGGGTGGTCGAATTTTTGGGAAGGAGATAGCTTAGGGTTTTGTTTTTATTTTGAATAATATAACCTTAAGTATAAAAAGAAAAATGTGATTTTTCTTTTGCTAAGATTTCTGTTCTTGAACCCTAGCCACCTTCTTCTTCTTCCTTATTCCCTCTCAATAGTTGAAAAAAGAAAAACAAGAAAAAAAAATAAATAAAGTGTGAAAGAATCTATAAAACGTTTAGGGATTTATTTTGTGAGTGTAGCCCACACTACTTTCCGTTGGTAACAAGACATAGCTCAGAAGATCGACTGGTAGATCCGATCCTTATCACATGTCCAAGGCTCGGCTATATGATGATCATTTTATGCGAAATTACTTTGTTGATCTAAAGTTGCGCATGTGATAATACAATATTGGCGTGCATAATGAAAGCAGATTAGTTCTTGCGCACAGTAAATCAAAATGCATAGTGGCGTGAGCATGACTTTTATCAAAGGGCTGATGTGGGGCGCTTGGTGATCAACGCGTGATTTGTTGATGGGGCTGTTCAAAAGGTATTATCAAATGCAACATATATATGTATATGCGCATAATGTTCTCTTAGTCAATTGATGATCAAAATATATTATCAAATGTAATATGTATATGCGTGCATGTGCTGTTTCTTTGGGCAATCGGTGCCACGGGTGGCTTGAATCAAAATTGCGCTGGTGGCTAGTATTTGTTGATTAAATGTGTAACTGGATCAAAGAACATGCACGCTCATGGTTATTGACAGAGGAGCCGAACAGTCACGAACTATCATCTGTTCGTAAATTAATTGTGAATTATTTTAAGGGCTGTTCGGATCTGGAATTTTTGGATAGAAAAATTCTGGATTAAATTGAGAAGGGCAGAAAAAATTTTCAAGGTCGATCCATGTGCCTAAGCCGCTTCCGCTGTACGAGGAAAGCGTTTCCTACAATTGGCATCAAGAGCGAGGTTGAAAAGTGTTTTTAACCCTTCTCTTTTTCATTTAAAGTTTCTGTTTTTAATATATTTATATGAGTTATAAATATGATATGCATGTTTAGATGAGTGGACACAATGTGATATTCATATGATGAATGTTTTTTGTTATTTCATGTGATGA
This sequence comes from Zanthoxylum bungeanum, assembly GCA_019454045.1. NCBI lineage: Eukaryota > Viridiplantae > Streptophyta > Magnoliopsida > Sapindales > Rutaceae > Zanthoxylum > Zanthoxylum bungeanum. The sequence goes on from SKCR01015823.1 coordinate 63,154, forward strand.
ATGGATTTTGCATTGGTCGTAAATTTTTCCGGCTCTTATTTTTTGTAGTTGGTTTTGTTTTTGGGATGTAAGGCCATAAGGCCATTGTTTACATTGTTGTAATTTTATTTTTCAATGTAAAATTTCAATTTTTGTAATTTGGAGCACCAAAGTCGCAAAATGAGCCAACACCACATTGAAGCGAGATTGAAGACCAAGGAATGCCTTGGTGAATCTTATGTACTAATTAGATTAGTATAGGAAAAATAAGAGCCCGGTCAATGCAAAATATTTTTTATGTTATATGTATGTTTATTTCGAATTGTTTGAATAACATGTCATATAGCTTAGGGTGCCCATTACATACTCTTGCATTTTACATGTCATAACATGTTTTAGATGCATTATCATTATAGACATAAAAATATGATTTTATGTAATTTAAAATGTTTAAATTAGTATATGATATGCATGTAAATTAATTAATTAGATTAATTGGATTTATGGTTTAAAATTTGAATTCTAATATATTGGGCTTAATGGTGCATAATAAATTCCATTGGTATATAGGATGGAAACACGGATATAAATTCCATAACCGAATCTGAATGGACGGTAATATGGTCTGCACTCGGGATACAATTCCGCGTACTATTGGATTTTATAACGCACTAAGATTTATTAAAATGTTTAATTAAAATTTTGACCTTTTTAGAATTCCATAAATTTAAACTTATTAGTGTTCTAGTATTTTAAGAGTTAAGATAATAGGTCACTAATACCACTCTAATTAAATTGGTTTAATTGAGTAATATTGTTAGTAGAGACTAATGGACAATTAGTGATATAAAATTTTAAAAGTTAAAATTAGTTAGGTCACTAATATTGAACTAGTGTTAATTATGATTAGCCGCCATAATTATCCACACTAGTTAAAATAAAATATTAGATATTTTATAGATAGAAACCTTAATTTTAAAATAGTGAGTGGGAGAGGGATATACGACAGTATATCCCGCGATCTCCGTTGTTAGTCCAAAAACGTGAGATTCAAAAGGCGCCTCGAGACGGTTTTGCTTTCGTCCCCCTACGGATGGTGTCCATTATAGGTCAATATCAGGTTTGGGTTCCGAGAGGATAGGGATTCTAGATGTATCTTGTGAACTGACCTGCCCTACGGAGGCACTTCACTCGTTAAGTCCGAGAATCCCGAAATGGCGGGTTACACTCACAAAGGAATAATTAACTGTTAATAAAATTCCTTCATCGAATAAAACGGTAGTTGTTTAATATAGGAATAAGAGTTATTCCAGCATATATTAAATTGACTGAGATTGTCTCGATCTATCATGCGAGTACTTGACCTACCCTACCGCGGCACTTACTTGTGGGATGATAGATTTCCGTGGCATAGTAATTCTCTTAGGTTTCTAATTCATTATTCATGGTTCATGCATCATGTTTAATTTTATGCCAAAATTGATTGATGATTCTAATATGCAATGAATGTTAAATGCATGTTTATTTCTTTTATCAGACATGATTTCTCCAATTATTTCCTTACTCTCAAATGATATATTAACGGGAGAAAACTATGTTAAATGGAAAAGTAACATGAACGCTATCCTGGTCTGTGAAGACCTAAAGTTTGTCCTGACGGAGGAGAGTCGTCCTGAGCCTGCCAGAAATGCTGGCCAAGCTGTGCACGATACCTACCAGAAATGGGTCGCAGCAAATGAGAAATCCCGCTGCTACTTGCTATCAGGGATGTCTGAGGTTCTTACTGCAAAGCATGAACCTATGGCTCTAATATCTCAGATGATTGAGTCATTGCAGGGCATGTTTGGGAAGCCTTCGGAGCGTCAACGCCATGAGGCCATGATCTCGGCGATGACCGCTAGGATGAAGGATGGGACATAGTCCGAGAGCACATCTTGAGGATGATGACCTATCTCAACACTACTGAAACCCATGGAGCTCGTATTGACGAGCATAGCCAGGTGGCCATGATTATGGAAACTCTTCCGAAGAGTTTCCTGTAGTTTAAAAGCAACTATGTTATGAACAAGTTGACTTTTACTTTAACCCAACTGCTTAATGAACTCACCCATTGCGAGTCCATGCTTGTGGATCCTCGTAGGTCCGGTGATGAGGCAAATGTTGCCGAGTCTTCTAAATCTGCAAAGATGAAGAAGAATAACACTGAGAAGGCTAAAGGTACGGCTATTTGACATACATAAAGACCTTGCTGAAGGTAATTTACTATGAGAGTTAGGACAATGGATGTTGTTTCAGTAAAACAGTGGGAGTTATCAGTTTTCAATTTTTCAAATAAAAGTTATTTGAATTTAAACAAAGTTGTGTTTGTTCTTATTTTGTCATGGAAATTTGATTTCTATTTCAAAACTATAGCATGATAGTTATCATTTATCTAATAATAATAGTTATTATTTCATAAATGAATTACCTATATGCTAAGGAAACTAGAAGATAACTTGTACGTGTTAAGACTGTTAACACATAAGCCACTACTTAATACTGAAATGTTTTAGGTTGAGAAACCTAAAACTAACTGGCAAAATATTTCTCACGATGACACATATCCATGGCGTCTTAGACTTGGTCATATCAGCCTTGACCGGATAGACAGATTGATAAAGAACGGAGCCTTAAACCAGTTCAAACTCGGAACTTTACCAGTTTGCGAATCCCGTTTAGAAGGAAAAATGACCAAAAGAACTTTTACTGGAAAATATATAAGAGCCAGTCAACCACTTGAGCTAATACATTCGGACATTTACGGACCGATGAATGTAAGAGCCCAAGGTGGTTATGAATACTTTGTCACATTCATTGACGATTATTCTAGATATGGGTATGTTTACCTAATGCATCACAAATCAGATACCTTTGAAAAGTTCAAAGAGTATCGTACTGAGGTTGAGAACCATTAGGTAAGACAATTAAAAATATACGATCGGATCGTTGAGGAGAATACCTCGACAGAGATTTCGAGGAATTCTTAGTTGAGCATTGAATAGTATCCCAGCTCACAGTGCCTGGAACACCACAGTAAAATGGTGTTGCAGAATGGAGAAATCGGACCCTACTAGACATGATGAGATCTATGTTTAGTTATAGCTCACTACCTAGTTCGTTATAGGGATATGCACTGCAAACTGCAATGCATATCCTTAATGTAGTTCCATCTAAATCTGTTCCTAAGACTCCCTTAAAGTTGTGGAATGGTCGTAACACTAGTTTACGACATTTCCGTATATGGGGGTGTCTAGCACATGTGCTGAAGAATAAGACTACAAAGTTGGAGCCACGTTCTCAGGTGTGCCTATTTGTAGGTATCCTAAGGAAACTAGGGGTGGATTCTTCTATAGTCCTGATGATAACAAAGTATTTGTATCGACAAATGCCACGTTTCTAGAGGAGGACTACATGAAGGAGTTCAAACCTCAGAGTAAGGTGTTACTCGAGGAGTTACTTGCTGGTTCGACCAGCACACCACAATAAGCAAAAGTTGACAAACACATAGCACCTTCGACATCTGAGAGTCAGATGCAAGTTCGTCAGAATGATCTATCACCTAGACGTAGTGGAAGGGTTGTACGACAACCTGATCGCTATCTTGGGGTTGGAGAGGCAAAAGTTATCACATCCAGCAATAGCATAGATGATCCATTGACCTATAATAGTATAATGGATGATTCTGACAAAGAGGAATGGCTCAAAGCCATGAACCTAGAGATGGAGTCCATGTACTCCAACTTAGTCTGGGAACTTGTAGACCAACCTGATGGGGTACCATAGGTTGCAAGTGGATCTACAAAAGGAAGAGGGGATCTGATGGGAAGGTACAGACCTTCAAGGCTAGACTAGTGGCCAAAGGTTATACCCAGAAAGAGGGAGTTGACTATGAGGAAACTTTCTCGCCAGTAGCCATGCTTAAATCCATCCGCACTCTTATATCCATTGCCGCATATTATAACTATGAAATTTGGAAAATGGATGTCATGACTGAATTTTTGAATGGCTATCTTGATGAGAGTATCTATATGATACAACCAGAGGGGTTCATCGCCCAATGTCAAGCGTAAAATGTTTGCAAGCTGCAAAGGTCCAATTATGGACTCAAGCAGACATCCCGATCTTGGAAATAAGATTTGATACCACTATCAAGTCTTATGATTTTGAGCAGAATGTTGATGAGCCTTGTGTATACAAGCGTGTCATTGACGGGAAGGTGGGTTTTTCTTGTTTTATACGTCGATGATATTTTACTAATTGGGAATGATGTAAAGATATTATCAGACGTGAAAACCTAGCTAGCTAACCAATTCCAAATGAAAGATTTGGGAGAGGCCAGTTATGTTCTTGGGATTCAGATACTTCGGGATCACATGAAACGACTGTTAGCTATGTCTCATGCATTCTATATCGACAAGATCTTTGTGTGATTTGGGATGCAGAATTCCAAGAAAGGCAATCTGCCTTATCGGCATGGAATTCATTTGTCAAATGAACAGTCTCTTAAGACATCTCAAGATGTTGAGGAAATGAGACATATCCCATACGCCTCAGCAGTTGGTAGTCTCATGTATGCTATGTTATGCACAAGACCAGACATATGTCTTGCAGTGGGAGTAATCAGTAGGTTTTAGTCAAACCCAGGATTGGATCACTGGGTGGCTGTGAAACACATTCTCAGGTATCTTAAGAGAACGAGAGATTATATATATATGTGTATTCTGGTGAGGATATGATCCTAAGGGGATATACAGACTCTGATTTTCAGATAGATGTCGATTCTAGAAAATCTACATCTGGATCAGTGTTCACCCTAGGTGGTGGGGCTATAGTATGGCGGAGTATAAAGCAAACTTGCATTGCTGACTCCACCATGGAGGCTGAATATGTAGCAGCTTGTGAAGCAGCAAAGGAAGCAGTCTGGCTCCCTAAATTCTTGAGAGATCTGGAAGTTGTTCCAGATATGGATAGATCACTCAAACTCTATTGCGATAATAGTGGTGCGGTGGCAAACTCTAAAGAACCAAGAAACCACAAGAGGGAAAAACATATAGAGGAAATTCATAGGAACCTGGCAGATCCGTTTACAAAGACCTTGTGGGCTAAAGTGTTTAAAGGTCACCTAGATGGTCTAGGATTACGTGACATGTCCCATTTGCTCTAGTGCAAGTGGGAGATTGTTGGAATGTATGCCCTAGAGCTACATGTGATGTAAACGGTTTTATGTGTTTTGAAATAATACGATGCATTATTCATTTATCAAAATAGTTTATTTAATTTTCGCATATTATATATCATCTTAAATACCCTAGATTACTTATGTACCTTCAGACTTAGTGTATGAGTGTCATACACAAGAGGATTTAAGTCTGAAGTTAGTAATCTTAAATAGTCAATAGAGAGCAAACAAAGCGGGTACTTTGTTTGTGGTTTATCTATAGCTGTAGTCCATTCTATATTTGTATGACGATCTTCATCCGGATCGTCCATGTAGAGACATGAGAATGGAGGCACCTTGTATGATGCGATCATATATGACTGGACCCAGATGGAAATGACGTTATTATAATATCCGTTAAACTAAAAAAGTCATTTCGATCTATTAGATGGTCATATATGGATTGATCTTAATCCTGAGTGTACTACGAACTCCTGCATTGGAGGCCATGTCCTTTGATTTACAAAGGTGAGATTGGTGTAGCAGTCCTGACCAAAAGCTACGTACTTTGGGGGCATGGTCTGTTGTGTAGCTGGGAACGTTTTACATAGACAATGAGTTCAATCATTCTTGCGAGAAGTAGAGGAGTATCTTTCTTAAGGGTTGATTCGGTGCTTGAATGATTTGAGCACTCAAGTCTTTCTATTATGAATAGAAAGATTAAAATTCATAATAGTTATGAATAAATAGTTCATTAGATAATCAATGGTACTTAAGGTAAAAATAATTAGAGGGGTATAACGGACATTATGACCCGATTCTAATTACGAGATACTCGTGAAGGGTCAATTCGTATGTAATGACTATATCGATGGACACCGACTTGGTTCGGCTTAATATATCATCTATGGCAACGAGAGTGTAACTTTGGGTTTTTAGTGGAATAACCCGGAGTTAATAATTCAGAATATTTAATAAGAGCTTAATTAATATTTTGATATTATTGGAGCTCAGAACCGTAGGTCCATTTGGTCCCCGTGCTAGCTCGATTTACTATAGCGGATTTAATATAATTGGATAGTCCAATTATGTACTCACATATGTATAAATATTATTAATTTGATTAATAATATTATTATGTCACACTTGGAACTTTATGTTAAAGTTTAACATATGGTCTTATTAATAATTATTTGATAATTATTAATTACAAATTATTAAATTATATTAGATATATGATTTAATAAATAAAGATATTATTTTAAGATTCCAAAAGTGTTTTTGGAAAGCCTATTGATAGCTTTGGAAGTTATGAATTTGAAAAGGATATTATATCATTAATTTTGTAATTTATTCTTGTCATAATGATGACAATCAATTCTTGATTGATGTTACAAAAATAAAGAGGCAATTACAAGGGTGGTCGAATTTTTGGGAAGGAGATAGCTTCTTGTTTTGTTTGTATTTTGAATAATATAACCCTAAGTATAAAAAGAAAAATGTGATTTTTTTTTGCTAAGATTTCTTTTCTTGAACCCTAGCCACCTTCTTCTTCTTCTTCCTTATTCCCTCTCAATAGTTGAAAAAGAAAAACAAGTAAAATAAATAAAGTGTGAAAGAATCTCTAAAACGTTTAGGGATTTATTTTGTGAGTGTAGCCCACACTACTTTCCGTTGGTAACAAGACATAGCTCGGAAGATCGACCGGTAGTTCTGATCCTTATTATCACATGTCCAAGGCTCGGCTATATGATGATCAGTTTATCGAAATTACTTTGTTGATCTAAAGTTGTGCATGTGATAATACAATGGCGTGCATAATGAATGCAGATTAGTTCTTGCGCACAGTAAATCAAAATGCATAGTGGCGTGAGTATGACTTTTATCAAAGGGCTGATGTGGGGCGCTTGGTGATCAACGCGTGATTTGTTGATTGGGCTGTTCAAAAGGTATTATCAAATGCAACATATAAATGTATATGCACATAATGTGCTCTTAGTCAATTGATGATCAAAATATATTATCAAATGTAATATGTATATGCGTGCATGTGTTGTTTCTTTGGGCAATCGGTGCCACAGTGTTGGACAGTTATGACCCATAGCGTCACTATTTGTACAGATCATGGTGTTGTTGTACAAATTAACTTAGTGACAAAAGAAATTGTTCTCTTATCATTTGTGATTAGATCACCAAGATGTATAAATGATAGGAGGTCCTTATGATTAGTTCCTGGATTGAGATGATATGAGACAGTATCAATCCACGAAGGTTTAATCCTTAAATATCCCTAATCAGAGTATTATCAAGAATGGACATCGATAATGCGTAAAAGACTAGTATTACACTTGTGCGTGTTGTGAGGGCATAACGACATAGTTCTCATATATTTGGGTATAGGATACTCATGCAAGTGTAGTAGGAGGTTGTGTTTTACCGATGGTACGGAAAACAGCTTTGCTCTGGATAGACCCCTCGGAATTCCATTGGTAGTATGACTATGTGTCTACGGAAGTCCGAAATCAGGGTAGGTGTATTTGGTCTTAACCTGAGACTTGCATCGCTTATACTTGCGACAATCAATATACTTTGGTTTTAGGTCATCCAGGGCTTTAACAGGTTCTGTGTATGCCTCTGCTGGGTATATTGAGAATCGTAGTGTGTTGGGTGTGATGTCGAGATGGAAGTATCACTCCAGTCATAGTGGAGATGATTGTCACGCAGGATACGGAACTGGTTCTCTTTTGTACTGCAGTCATCGGGATAATATGACTAGGTCATGATTATCCGATTATAGAGACTAGTTACCAGAGATCCGATATGTGCTTCGTACGGAGCAGACACAATTCCAGCCTCAAGCCTTGCACGTGACATATGATGCTGGATCGAAATATGCAATACTACGTATACTACTCCTGATATAGATCACATATTCCTGTAAGGATATTTCTGGAGAATTGGGTAGGCATGACGCTTTGCTAGAAGCCAACCTTGTCTTGTAAATCGGTACAAACGCAGTACTAGGTACGTACGTGTTCGGATAGTCCGACGACCGGATTTACTGCCAACATATCCGGGGATCTCATGGGTCACTTCCCGAAGATTCTCCGATGACGTATGACTCGCACTTTATTAATCTGGGATTAATTAGATGAGAGAGAAAATTAATCTGGGATTAATTACGGAGATATTTTATCTGGGTTAAAATATAATTTAAAAGAGAGAAAACGATTAATTTGGAATTAATCGATAAAATAATATATTCGATATATTATATGAAATTGGATTTCGACGCGGAATTTAAATTAGATTTTAATTCGGGCGAACGAGTTAATTTAGAATTAATTCGTTAGTGACGTGAATAGTGATTTTGCTAGGCATAATTATTTAATTACGTCGCAACGGAAAATTCATTAATTTGGAATTAGCGAACCCGAGCCCGGGAGTGTTTGCGAGCGCACTCGCATTTCAAATAAAAATATAAGGAATTCAAGAACTAAGATGAGAAGGAAAAGACTAGGTAAAAAGCAATACCTAGATATTATAGGGTGAAAGAGAATTTTCAGAAGAATAGAGAAGTAAGGAGTTCAAGGAATTGAGATAAGAAAGAAACTTATGCAGCAAGGTAAGCTTATTAAGAGGAATAACAAGAAAAGGTAACAACACTCAGAGAGAAAAAGTAAAGACTTTAGAAGGTCAAACAATAGAGACAAGACAAGAAAAAGTACAGAGGCAGTACGGGGAAGTTTTTAGAGAGCACGATCTTAGAAGAATTTTTCAAAAGAGACAGTGAGTTCGATAGTTGTAGATAATCAAAAGTAAAGTGGAAGAGACAACTAGACGGTTTTAGCAGTAGTACCCTAATGTGGGAAATGTTACCAGACATATATGCCCGAGAGTTCTAGGCATATAATTCAGCCGTATGTGCAACTAGATCACCATAACTGGAAAGGTTACAGAACAAGGTCCCACCCTCCCAACCCTCGATGGACAACAATCGTAGAAACAAAACTTCAAAGTTACTTAAGGATGTTCTTAGGAATAAGTAAAAGTATAGTAAAAAAAGATTAGAAGCATAAGACTTTCAGATGTAGATTAAGAATGAAATAAAATAAGAGATGGTTCCGAATAAAAGAGTTAAGAAAGAAGTTGATAAGATGGAGTAGTGCAGAAATAAAGTAGTAGTTAAGTAACAGCTGAGATTTTAAGGAACCAAGGCTTGATGAATGGTGAGTATGTAAAAAAGTGTAGGGGTTTTTAGGGGGTGAATCCGGTAACGCAGCGGAAGCGGTGAAAATTCGATTTTCAGATTTCAAAACTTTTTCTCGGATTAATTAAATAAACATATTTATTTAACATTCCAATAATCAAATTATGAAAATAAATTCAATAAATCATATTTAAGTGAATTTACCGAAATACCCTTACTTTGTATTTTTGTCCATTTTAGTCCGAAATTGATCTAATCAATTTTGAATGATTCTAAATCATTTACAAGATAAACTTATGATGTTCAAAACATCAAAACACCAAAGCACCAAAATCCCCAAAATTGACTCCAAAGCCGTGAGCCTCACAAGGGGGGGGGGGGGGGTTTGTGCATTTTGTCATTTCATGCATCAAAACAAATCAAGATGTAATCCAATGATCATGAAAATTTATATGCATCATATATACACACAAATACACAACATATATGAAAAGCCCCAAATTTGGAATTGGTCATGAACCCTAATTTTTCAATTTCCACAAATTAGACCAATTAGACTAAATACATTAAATCAATTACTTCAATCATCATTCTTCCATCCAATCCAAGCCTCAACACAATGAAACAACTCAAGATCAAATCTAGGTCATTGAAGAGTGGGTCAATAACTCTAGATTAGCAACATGGTTTCCAAAAACCTTAAAAGAATGTTTATAACTACAATAGTCACAACACTTCCTTCATTACACATGCTTCACACTTCACCAAAACTTCCATCAACAAAAACCACAAGGAACAAAGAAATAAACATCCTAAGAATATCATATATTAAAGCCTAGAACCTAAGGAACAAATTCCTTACTAATAGCAAGTTTGAAAAACTTACTAAATTTCCAAGCTTTTGAACTTTTTCTTTCTTTTTCTCAAGCTTCCTTTAGCTTCTTCAATGGAGATTTATATTTGTGAAATGTATTAGGTTAACCAAATGAAAAGCAAATGAAAACAATTTATACTTGTGCAAATAAGCCTTGGCCGAAAATTGTAACAAGTATATACCAAATTTTTCATTTCATTTTCATTTCAAATACATTTGTTAGCTTAATATAAATATCTAAAACCACTTTATAGATATTTATTTTAGTCAACAATTGCAACTATTATCATTTACTTAAAATATCCTAATATAAGATATTTATATTTTAATTAATTAATCATTTAACAATTAAATAATTAATTAATTAATCAAATACAAATATATAAATATATGTATAATATTTACATTAAATATTAAAAACATATATTCATTTAGGATATAAGTCAAATAACTCATTTTGACTATTAATTAATGTGTATTTAAATTAATCAAGTATTAAATGTAAATACACAATAATTAGGCAAATGACTATCTAGTCCTTTTAGCACGTATCTTGCGTTTAACCTTTAAACGACTTTATAAATAATCAATATTATTTATTAATGTTGCTCTAGTGCTCTACGAGTATGTTTCATTATTGAGACTCTCTAGATTCAGGTATATCCGTCACGAAATCTAATTTCGTGTCCATAATCTATCCACTCGTAGATTATGACGATCACGGATAATCTCGCTGAACCATACAGGTCGAGGTCATGGAAAATGTATAATTCCTCCGTCATAGGTATCCGGATAAATCCCAGAGATATAGATTTAAACGTCAAATCTCTATCGGGATTATCCAGTCGACTATTCTATTAGCAATCTCTAAAAGAATGTTTAGAACTAGCTTCTAAACTTTACCACAGGCCCATGGTTTTATCTGATTGCTAATCATATGGACTACCTATGCTCTGGTACACAGAACTGACGGATCCTATCTTGATACACATAGGACACCCTGAGGATCTATCTACACCCAACAAACAGGCGGAGGTCTGATCTAAATAGATCGGTGACGTGACTGCCGTCTAAGTGTAGAAGATGTCTCATGTGCCCACAATGGCATCTCAAGTCTAAGAATCACAAGTGCTACTCAACCCAAGAAGATTCTTATTGACGCTGGTGTACCATCCATTAAGAATCTTCGGTGAGTCGTTCAGTGTTTATCCTCTATAAACACCTACACGTCTATACTAGTCTCCAAGACTTATGGTTCATTGAGAAACCATTGGAATCATATATTCCAGTATACGACATGTACCAGTCTCAACGGGTTTACTATACTGACCAAGTAGTGTAAACCTTGACCAGGAACTGTCTGAGAATGACAATGTCATGATACTTCTCAATGTCCGTTGCGACGCTTTTGCAAATGTATCATGACTAATCAATCTAGGGTCATTACGTCTTTACCATATAGAAAGATAGATTATATTATAGAAACTGCATATATTATTCATAATAATAATGTTTTACAGCAGTATTCAACAGAAATACAACCGGGAATTGGCGCTCTGAGCACCAACCCCAACAAAAAGAGGATATTTCTCAGAAAAGAGACGGAGACATAGACTACGAAAGTTCTTAGCGTATCATAAGACAAAACAGCAGACAAAAAGAGTGCTAAGCAAAAAGATTAGAAACAAAGTTGTGGAGATGCAACAACGGTAGTAGGAGAATACCTAGTAAGTAAAGACGAAGTGTGTAACTACAAGGTTTTATAGAATCGAATTGCAACCAAAGATTCCTTACGTGTTAGTTCACTTAAAGCGCATTAAGTACCCAGTCCCAGACTTAGTTGACCAAATCACTACGGGTTTGGGACGACCTAAACCACATGTATAGGTGGTTTGGTAGATGTGTAGAATATTATGGAATCGAGGAAAAGAGTTGCTACAGATTGCAACTAGCATATGGAGTGAAACCTTAGGGTATGACATGTGTTTGTATATTTGGGTGATGACTCTTGACAGCACTAGACTTTGGAAAACAAATCCGTGAGGAGCACTGAAACCAGACTTGTAGTAGCAGTGAAAATAAGGGTATGAAGAAACGAATGGATTGTAGTCGGGACTAAATGGCCAACGTCCCCGCTTACGGCAAGAGTGCAGTCTAAGTAGAAATGTGCATACAGTTCAGCTCCCTGTGAAACTACAAGATCTAACTTCTTAGTACAACTCCATTAAGTGGACAATAATATAGGACAAAGGTACACAAGAAGTCAGACCCTACATTATAGAATCCTAAGTTATTCAGATATGCAGAGACAAGAAATGCTAAAGAGGAACCGGTAAGCAGTCTAATATAGACACATGTACGTATATACCTTCCTGTTGGACAATTATGACCCATAGCATCACTATTTGTACAGATAACGGTGTTGTTGTACAAATTAACTATGTGACAAAGGAGATTGCACTCTTATCATTTGTGATTAGATCACCAAGATATATAAATGATGAGCGATCCTTATGATTTGTTCCTGGATTGAGAATGATATGAGACAGTATCAATCCACGAAGGATAAATCATTAAATATCCCTAGTCAGAGTATTATCGAGATTGGACATCGATGAATACGTAAAAGAATAGTATTACACTTGTACGCATTGTGAGGGCACAACGGCATAGTTCTCGTATATTTGGGTATATGATACTCATGCAAGTGTAATAGGAGGTTGTGTTTCACCGATGGTACGGGAAACAGCTTCGCTCTGGATAGACCCCCTCGGAATTCTATTGGTAGTATGACTACGTGTCTATGGAAGTCCTAAATCAGGGTAGGTGTATTTGGTCTTAACCTGAGACTTGCACCGCTAATACATACGACAATCAATATACTTTGGTTGAGGTCGTCCAGGGCTTTAACGGTTCATGTGTACGCCAATTCTGGGTATATCGAGAATCGTAGTGTGTTGGGTATGATGTCAAGACGGAAGTGTCACTCCAGTCATATGGAGTTGATGATCGCGCAGGGATACAGAACTGGTTCTCTATAAAGGTTGCAACCGTCGGGATAATATGACTTGGTCATGATTATCCGATTATAAAGAGACTAGTTGCTCGTTATCCGATATATGCATCGTACGGGGCAGACACTGTACCAGCCTCAGGCCTTGCATGTGATCATCTGATACTGGACAGAAATACGTAATACTACGGTATTCTACGCTTGATATAGATCCTTTATTCCTGTAAGGATATTTCCGGAGAATTGGGTAGGCATGGCGCTTTGCTAGAGGCCAACCTTGTCTTGTAATTCGGTATAAACGTAGTACGAGGTACTTACGTGTTCGGATAGTCCGACGACCGAATTTACTGCCAACATATCCGGGGATCTCAGGGGTCGCTTCCCAAAGATTCACCGATGACGTATGACTCGCACTTTTAATTAATCTGGGATTAATTAGATGAGAGAGAAAATTAATCTAGGATTAATTGCAGAGATATTTTATCTGGGATAAAATATCATTTAAGAGAGAGAACGATTAATTTGGAATTAATCGGTAAATTAATATATTTGATATATTAAACGAAATTAGATTTCGACGCGGAATTAAAATTAGATTTTAATTCGGGCGGAATAGTAATTATGTTTGGCATGATTATTTTATTAAATTAGATTTAATAACGACGCAACGGAAAGTTCGTTAATTTGGAATTAACGAACCCGAGCCCGAGATTATTTACGAGCGCATTCGCATTTTGAATTCGAGTGCGGCAAATCAAATCAAGCGTCAAATCGCTAGTCGCAACTAGCGTCACATCATTCGTCAATCAAGTGATGGATGTCTTTCACTTTGAGTGATTGACGCCAGTCACTATTCACTGATTGATGGAAGTAGATGTGACTTGATGTGTGTGGTTGGCATTTATGGATTAGTTTTTGGAGGGAAAAATTTGGTATTGGTTTTGGAAATTATATTACCAATTTTTGCTAACAAAAATCATAACACACAATCTCTCTCTCTCCTCCATTTTCTCTTCATCATTCACTCCCAAGGGGCTGTGAAAATTCTGGTTTCTGGTTCACCAAAAAACCGAGAGAATGGGAAGCAAGTGCAGTGAGATTTGTGGCAAATTTCTAGAGAGCTAGCACTTCGAGAGACATGCGAAGGTGATAGGGAAGTCTACCCATGAGCCGGGAATCATTCGACGAAGCTTGGAGCTTGACGAAGGAGACCAAAATGGCACAAAACAGTGAGGTGAACTGTTGCAGTGGACTGCCGAACCAGTGCAGTGAGCATTTGAAATTTTTGTTCGTTGTCGCGTCGCTCAACCGATCGATGTAAGTATTCCACGACTTTCTCGATTTGTATTCGCACATATTTCATTGCTTGTATTCGATCCTATGGACCTAGAAACTCCAACATTGGTATCAGAGCGAGTAAAAGCATGAAATTTAACATAGGGTTAAAATTTGGGTAAATATGTGTTTGAGCATGATTTGTGAAATTGGATGAATAAATATGTTTAAATGTTTTTATTGATGATTGATTGGATCAATTTGATCGAATTTGGTTTGGAACAAATTTGCCCAAAATCTTGAGCTTGGCCGAGAGTTGTGCCTTATGTGGTCTTGGTGTATTTTGATTTTTTGATTCATTGGATGTATTAGAAATCATTTGGGGATATTGATTAAGTGTTGAATTTGATTCAATTGGATTGGATTTGTAATTTGGCATAATAATTCCCCTTGGCCGAGACATTAGAAGCATGAAATGGGTTTGATTTTTGTTAATTTGTGTTGGACACTAATTGATTTAGATGAGCATGATTAGTTGTGTTAATTGATGTTTTAGAAATTTAATTGGGTAATTAATTGTGTTAATGCATTTTGGTTAATTAAAGTATGAAATTTGGAATTTTTGTGTTTAATTAAATTGGGCATATTTTGTGAAATTGGGATTGAATGTTGTTATTGGGCTTAATGGGCTTTGTTGTACAAAGGTGGGTTAAGGAAAATTGGATTGGATCCAATTGGGCCCAAAACCGCTTCCATAAAGCCCAAATACGACTTAATGGACCTTTGTAATTTAATTGGGCCTAATGGGCCAAAATTAATTTTGGGCTTATGGGGTAACTCCTGGATTGGATTTTGGTTATTCGGTTTGACCCGAGTTGACCAAAAGTCCACGCCTTAAGAAATTAATTAAAAGCCCATTGGACTTTAATTAAATTGACGTTGGACGTTAATCGGGCTTTGAGACTCGTAACGATTAAATTTGGAATTTAAGTCGTAAAAGTTCATTATTAAAGTGTGTGATATTTAATTTGGAATTAAATAGCGAATTAGAATTAAATACAAATTGAATTGGATTTAATCGTGTAGTTTAATTTAATTCAAAAATTCGTACTTTAAGTACTTATTCGCAAAAACGAGTTTGACTCGCGCAAAATCAAATCGTTGTTTGAAAATTGGATGATCACTAATTATTAGATTAATTATTTGATTAGATTGATTGATAACATGCTTGTGTGAATACATGGTTGCGATGCATGAATAATGTATATCAGATGGATATTAGATGAGTGGGGCAATTTTAGAAATTATGTAATAAATTTGATTTATTAATTGGACCTGCGTGTCCAGCCTTATTACCTCATATTCTTTGTATTCACTTCTCACCTATTCCCCTCAATGTAAATGAGGTTTCTTTAGAAGTGTTGTAACAGGTAGAAGTAAATACATGTGCTAGTGGAGAGAGAAATGGAGAGATTTGATCTAGGATCAATTGTGTAAAGTATCCATCTGTATTTCATTATTACTTTTCATATACGTTTTATTATGTGTTTAGAATGCATGTTTAAAGGTGTATGAAGATGATACCTTAACAAAGATAATAAATTGGTTGCCAATTTGCACGCGAAAAACCCTCGCTAAATATTAAGCGTCATTCCTTCCATTGAGTGATTCTTACTCAAGATCTAAGACGACATTGGTTTGTTGGCCAAAGTCAAGGCCTTTGTCTGTCGAAGATGTGTTTGAATCACGAGAGCTTTGTTCCATATCAGTGTCTTGTCCAAGTTGTGGTTTGTTGGCCAAAGTCAAGACCACTTCTTGTCCATCGACATTGATTATGAAGCTTTCCATGGTCAATGGTCGTGCTTAACTGGGATCACTAAGTTTGTTGTGCCAAAGCCAATGCTTAGTTGATTCAGAGGAAAAAGGTTAGGTAATACATTGGATGTATTGGCATATATAAGATATATGTTTAGGACTTGGATGTCCGCCTACTGGATCTAGGAATAGGATTGGATCCAATTGATCTTAGAGATCTACCTAGTTAATTATCATACAATTTGTTGGCCAAAGTCAAGATTGTGTGATATTTAACGGGATCCTAGCCCACTAGGAAGCACGTTTCCCGAGTACTCGATAGAGGGTTGGAGGCTCGCCGAAAACATAGTGGGAGGCAAGAATTGAATTTGCAATATTCGTTCAATTACTCGCCATACGCGCTCAAACAATATCATTCGTCAAACGTATTAAATGTTAGTTGGACTAATATTTAAATTGTTGTTTTAATATATAGTTGGACTATATTCAAACAATTCATTTATATAGATTATATAATTGGATTATAATAATCAATATATTTGATTTAATTAATTATAGTTGATTAAAATAGTTGGACTATAATAATCATTATATTTAATAGTACCGAAATCGTTGATTAATAGTTGAACTATTAGAATCAAGAAATAAAGTTGAAAGATTGACATTTAATAAATAATCCTAGGGAAAATGTTTTAAATGGTTTAATTTTTCCAAATTGGGAATTAATTTTCAGGATGGTCTTGGAAAATTATAAGTTATTTTATTTGATAAAATAATAAATTAAGCCTAATGCCCGGAGTTAAGCAAATAGTAGAGCATAATCTTTGGAAGATTTATGTGATGACAACTTAAGTGCTTAATCCATTATACTTGTCAAGTAGACTCCTTAATTTCTGAATCAGAACTAAGGATTAGATCCTTAAAGTATGATGAAGAAATTGAAGGATCTTCATAAATCTATGTTTAGATTTTAGAAGTACTAAAATTGCGAAAGTTAACTCTTGGAGGGTTAATGACTATTCTCAATGAGATAAAGTCAAACTTTACAATTAGGCAAGTAGCGCAAGGCGCACTTTACTTCGATATTCTAGAAGGCTGAGGCTAGGCCAAAGGCTTCTGGAATGTTGAAAAGGGGCAAAGGCAATATCATTATAATCTTCTGGGAAGATAAATGACATAACCCAAAATGTCTGCTAAAATGTGGCAAACGGGATCGCGGAAGCGTGACTGCCGTTTGGACATAGCAGACATGAAGGAATAGAAGACGGGCAAGGCTCTGACTTCAAATATGTTTGTCAACATTATGTTCACTACTAGTATTAAAATTAGATTTTAAATACTTAGTGTGATACATAAATATATATTGATGTTCAGAATCTATTTTAAATAGGATACTGACTTCAATAGAGATTTATCTGCGAGTTGGAAACAGGATGAAATTTGCTGTTTTAACCATAGATACCTAGATTTAGGAACTACCTTCGGGTGTGTACCTAAACTTGGAAACTGTTACAATGTAACTAGTTTGACTAGAAATATTATCTCTATATCAGTGTTTAACCCACTGTGGGTAAACCTTTATATTCTAGAACACTAAAGTGTTTTATTATATAAAGATGATATTGAGATAAACACATTAGATGTGAATAACAACATTTATATTTTGAATATAAATAAATCTCGAATATATAATATGACAAATAAATAGCTCAACTGATTTGATCAGATGAAACTAATTGTGGCATTGTAGTCTGGGATACAATTAAACAAGAATCGTATATCCGCACTTTTGAAGAGTGGGTACTCGGACTAATTTGATTCTATTCAAATAAAGTCTACGAATCTAGTTTATTGGGCAAAGTGCCTGAAACACTATTTATTTGGTAAAAGTGTAAATGTCACCGATCTGTTAGCCCTAGTTCATAGTGAAGCTAGTGGGCCCATGCCTAGCTAGGCTAGAGGTGGATATGAATATTTCGTGACCCATACGGATGTGGCATCGCGTTATGGTTATGTGTTTCTTTTGAAGAACACAAATCAGAAACTTTTACAATTTTCGACACGAAATAGACAAACAGATCGGCTAAAGTATTATACCATCACGGTAAGACCGTAATGGAAAAATATTTAAGAAATAATTTTATAAAATACTTGAAAGAGTATAGTATTCTTTCAAAGAGGACTCCTCCCGGAACACGTCAAATTTGACGGTGTGTCCGAAATGAGTAACCGAATTTTGTTGGACATGATAAGGTTAATCATGAGTCGCTCTGAGCTACCATTTCCTTCAACGGATAAGCTTAAACAGTGCAAGAACTTATTTAGAATAAGGTTTCATAAGAATCTGTTTTACAGATATGATATTAGATATAAACATGAAAGAAACCGGGTTTCACATTCCTTAATATTTGGGTATGCTAGGCATATGTTTCGATGATACCAAACTAAAACCTAAATTGGATAAGTGCCAATTGTATGTTATCCTAGGGATACCATAAGTATTATACTTATACATCTCCCTAGAGAACAATGTAATTGTTCTCGCCATGCGGTTTTCCATAGAGGAATACCGATATGTAGTGGCAAGTGGGAGGATAGTATAACTCGATGAAAATTGGAGTAATACTGTTCAAGGCACCGAATCTAAATGGAACATATATATAGTTCATCAAGGATGAAACTATACCATTAATCTTTGAATATACACAAGAACCGCGTAATCGGAGAGAGTCAGAAAATAAACCTGGGGTATGGGTTTCTGATCTCACCTCGTAAAGATGTAAATCTTTTGAGGTATACCAACTGACTACGCATGAGGCAGTGATACAAGGTATCGACTCCTATTATGACAAAGTGTCATGAATCTGAAATGGATTCCATGTAAATCAACAAGTTTGGATACTAGTTAATGTACCGCATGACATTGTGCCTATTGGTACTATATAAGTCTTCAAGGAAGACGTCCATGGATGGCAACATACCAACGTATAAAGATAGGCTTTTAGCGAAAGGTATCGCTATCAACATTATGTTGATTTCGATTCAACCTTTTACATGTTGCCACAGTGAATCCATTTGGATGATGCTTGAAATATGTCAGCCTAACGAGAAAATCGCTTTCCTAAAAGGGAAACCTTTTGGAGGATGTTTACAGCATCCTGTCGGTTTTGTCGTATCAAAACTAGCAAACAAGGCTTGCGAGTTATTCGATCCATGTTTGGATTGTAGCAAGCATAGGTTCTTGGAATTACCGTTTTTATGTAATCATAATAGTTATGATTTAATTCAAAACGGAAATGATTCTTGTGTATAAGGATGTTAGTGGGAGTGCACTGATAGTGGCTGTCCTAAATATAATGATAAATATGTCATTTCTTGGAAATGATATTCCCAATAAATAATCGGCGAAAGTTTGGCTTTCGAGAAAACTCTCTGTGGAATCGTACATTGAAAATGTACGTAACCTGATGTCTCATACGCTTTGAGCATATGATTCACAATCAGGCCGATCCAAGTGATAGTCACTGGATTGTTGTAAAGAACACCCGTTAGTTTCTTAGAGAACTAAGGATGTTGTCTTAAACTATGGAGATGGAGAACTTGAAGTGACTGAGATCATTGTTGCAAGTTTCCTAACCGATATAGACGACTGAAAGTCACAAACGGTACTATACAGTTTGAATAACGGTACAGTGAGCTAGAAATCTTCCAAGCAAGATAATGTTACCGTATAAACAACAAATGCGGGTTATTGCTGTAGCTGAAGCAGCAATAGAAGCCTTCTGGGGTCGATAAATATCTAATTAGATTAGATATAGTTCTTTTAGCAGCTGAGCTAGGCTACATCACATGCTAAAGAATTAATGGTCTCATCAACGATCCAGATACATACTTCGATATTCATCGGATTCATTCGGATCATACATCGTGGCGATGTGATGATCGTATAAATCGCTCAGACGATAATCATGAAATCCGCTGACGAAAACCTTTTCTCAGCAATTTGAGCAAACCGTACATAGTTCAGGTGTCAAGCACTCAAGTGACTGGCTATAGGCCAAGTGGGAGATTGTTGGACAATTATGACCCATAGCGTCACTATTTGTACAGATCACGGTGTTGTTGTACAAATTAACTATGTGACAAAGGAGATTGCACTCTTATCATTTGTGATAGATCACCAAGATATATAAATGATGAGCGATCCTTATGATTTGTTCCTGGATTGAGACTGATATGAGACAGTATCAATCCACGAAGGATAAATCATTAAATATCCCTAGTCAGAGTATATCGAGATTGGACATCGATGAATACGTAAAAGACTAGTATTACACTTGTGCGCATTGTGAGGGCACAATGGCATAGTTCTCGTATATTTGGGTATATGATACTCATGCAAGTGTAATAGGAGGTTATGTTTCACCACCGATGGTACGGAAACAGCTTCGCGCTGGATAGACCCCCTCAAAATTCTATTGGTAGTATGACTACGTGTCTATGGAAGTCCGAAATCAGGGTAGGTGTATTTGGTCTTAACCTGAGACTTGCAACCGTTAATACATACGACAATCAATATACTTTGGTTGAGGTCGTCCAGGGCTTTAATCGGTTCATGTGTACGCCAATTCTGGGAATCGTAGTATGTTGGGTATGATGTCAAGACGGAAGTGTCACTCCAGTCATATAGAGTTGATGATCGCGCAGGGATTCAAACTGGTTCTCTATAAAGGTTGCAACCGTCGGGATAATATGACTTGGTCATGATTATCCGATTATAAAGAGACTAGTTGCTCGTTATCTGATATATGCATCGTACGGGGCAGACACTGTACCAGCCCCCGGCCTTGCATGTGATCATCTGATACTGGACAGAAATACGTAATACTACGGTATTCTACGCTTGATATAGATCCTTTATTCCTGTAAGGATTTTCCGGAGAATTGGGTAGGCATGGCGCTTTGCTAGAGGCCAACCTTGTCTTGTAATTCGGTATAAACGTAGTACGAGGTACTTACGTGTTCGGATAGTCCGACGACCGAATTTACTGCCAACATATCCGGGGATCTCATGGGTCGCTTCCCAAAGATTCACCGATGACGTATAACTCGCACTTTTAATTAATCTGGGATTAATTAGATGAGAGAGAAAATTAATCTGGGATTAATTGCGGAGATATTTATCTGGGATCAAATATCATTTAAAGAGAGAGAACGATTAATTTGGAATTAATCGGTAAATTAATATATTTGATATATTAAACGAAATTAGATTTCAACGCGGAATTAAAATTAGATTTTAATTCGGGCGGAATAGTAATTATGATTGGCATGATTATTTTATTAAATTAGATTTAATAACGACGCAACGGAAAGTTCGTTAATTTGGAATTAGCGAACCCGAGCCCGAGATTATTTACGAGCGCATTCGCATTTCGAATTCAAGTGCGGCAAATCAAATCAAGCGTTAAATCGCTAGTCGCAACTAGCGCCACATCATTCATCTATCAAGTGATGGATGTCTTTCACTTTGAGTGATTGACGCCAGTCACTATTCACTGATTGATGGAAGTAG
Organism: Zanthoxylum bungeanum; assembly: GCA_019454045.1. Taxonomy (NCBI): domain Eukaryota; kingdom Viridiplantae; phylum Streptophyta; class Magnoliopsida; order Sapindales; family Rutaceae; genus Zanthoxylum; species Zanthoxylum bungeanum. The sequence continues at coordinate 85,092 of SKCR01015823.1, forward strand.
ATGTGACTTGATGTGTGTGGTTGGCATTTATGATTGGTTTTTGGATGGAAAAATTTGGTATTGGTTTTGGAAATTATATTACCAATTTTTGCTAACAAAAATCATAACACACAATCTCTCTCTCTCCTCCATTTTCTCTTCATCATTCACGCCCAAGGGGCTGTGAAAATTCTGGTTTCTGGTTCACCAAAAAATCGAGAATGGGAAGCAAGTGCAGTGAGATTTGTGGCAAATTTCTAGAGAGCTTGCACTCCGAGAGACATGCGAAGGTGATATGGAAGTCTACCCATGAGCCGGGAATCATTTGACGAAGCTTGGAGCTTGACGAAGGAGACCAAAATGGCGCAAAACAGTGAGGTGAACTGTTACAGTGGACTGCCGAACCAGTGAAGTGAGCAATCTGAAATTTTTGTTCGTTGCCGCGTCGCTCAAACCGATCGATGTAAGTATTCTGCGACTTTATCGATTTGTATTCGCACATATTTCATTACTTGTATTCGATCCTATGGACCTAGAAACTCCAACACTTCCAGGGTTAAAGCTATAGTAAAAGAGCCTAGCTTCAAGATAGTGCAAATTACCTTCAGAGATAAAAGATCCGTCAGTAAAGGTAGAAAAGCCTAGCCCGGTCATTATTCAAAATAAGCTTAGAGGACGTCGAGTTTTTAATAAGAATGCCCTTAAGACATATATCATTATAGACAGACATAAGAACTTTAAACAATCAGAAGCTAGAGGATATAGATCTAAACCACGAACCTAGTACCCTTCAGAATTAATAGCTCAAGTAAGAGATGAGTTGAAGTAAGTAGAGCATAACGAAAAGTCTAAGAGTGAGATTCCTTGATGTACCATAAAAGTTGAGACATGACCGTAGAATAAAGCAATAAGCATGAAGTTATGGAAAAAGGATAATGTGTTTCCTTCTCGATTCAAAGTTTGAAAGTATAAGCATGAAACGGAAGCCAAGATGGGAGGAAGACTGAAGCGAGCATGAGTCAGTTTATAGAGAAGTAAGACTTCTAGTAAGTAAAGCAAGATGGTTTCGAGTATGAAGTCAGTTATGACTGTTGGTCTAGAAGGAGAGACCGTGAACCCAGAGGTATGTGGTGAGATTCCAAGTTTAAAAAGGATTCGAGGGCGAATCCTATTTAAGGAGGGGAGAATTTGTAACGACCGGTAGTTTTTACTACTATATACAAATGTAATGTTACGAAAGAGACGAAGGCACGTAGAATAAATTATAATGAAACTCTTATATACTCATGTAATAACTTTAGGGACAATCGGAAAATTTTCTCGAAGTCCCGGGACGAGACTGTACGGTGTTCCCTTTGGATAGTCCATGGTATTTTGGGCATAACGTTTCATATAAACTTCGATTTTTATGAATTTTATATTGTCGGAAATTTGAGACTGAGATCTACAACTTCCACGTTGAAAATGTTCCCAAATTCAGACCAGAAGCTGATCAAAAATGCGAGTCAAAATCTTGATGAATAGTGATTTCGGGGTGAAAATGGAAAAATCTCAAATTTTCTTTATTTTTCTACACTCTTCTACAACTTTATTAATATCAATTATGTCCACTATATAAGGGGCTATTATTCACCATTTCCAAAAGAAAAATGAAAAAGAAAAGTGTAGGACACAGAAATCAGCGACGCTATTCCAGGCTCGCTACCTGGTTGGGAGTACGGAGTAGCCCGCGGGGAACTAAACCGGAGAAATAAAATAGAGTCGTCAACCCAGTATAAACTGAGAAAATGATTTAAGGCCGCATTCACCCCTCGTAATGGAATACCTCAAATCGTTGGGTTCGGAATGGTCTCTTACTTATGCCACTTGTAATGAATGGATTTGTGTAATAATCTAACCAAGTCTACGCAACAACACCTACATCTAAGTTTGCATACTACCTATATCTAATTTTACATACTACCTATATCTAAATTTACATGCATAAAAGTTAGTCGAAATAACGGTAAGCACACAATTTCATGAACATACTAAATAAATAAATGCGGAAAGTTAAATAAACGATGACTGTAAAAGCATAAACATCAAAACGATCTAACTAAGCATATAATGGGGAAAGAAATAACTAAGGAAACAAACATGCATAAAACATGATGAAAGGATCTGTCCAGTGCGTGCGCGTTCGTGTAGCGTTCGTAAACGCTTTCGAACAGTAAACATAATGCACTCGTTCGAGTAGCATTTGATAACGCGTTCGAATGGTAAACATAATGCACGCGTTTGAGTAGCGTTTGATAACGCGTTCGAACAAGCCAAGGCAGAATGCATACGTTCGTGTAGTGTTTGATAACGCGTTCGAACAGAATCACAAAAATGATACCTCTAATCACATAAACACCTAAATCATGCATAAAAAAGGAACATACTAAACAATTAAATCATGCATAAAGGAAAATAACATACGAAACGATTAAATCAAGAATAAACATGAGATTGGATGAAATGAAATATGTGTGTCTCTCAAGTGGTACGTGGAGTTGTTTCCCAAGTACAGACCGCATTACCGTCCATTCGGATTCGGCTACGGAATTTACGTCTGGGTTTCCATCCATATACCACAAGAGATAACACATATTTCATTCATCCCATCGCCACAACATTCATGAATCCACAATACACATGCGAAGAAATAATAACAAAAGAACGGGAATAATAAAAAGGTTGCCCTTAGGTCTAACCTCTTAAGTCGTCTCTTAGAAGTGCGATACGCGGTTGTCGGAAGGGTTGATGCTCCATAAATCCTCCGATTCACTGGTTCAACGTTTCCTTTCGCTGTTTCACTGCTTCGGGCTACTATTTTACTCGGTTTCGCTGCTATTTTTGTCGTATTTTCTGGTTTACTGTTTTATGGTAATACGAGACTGTTTTGCGGTGTTTTAGGGGTGCAGTTTAGGTACTGTTTAGGGGTGTAATTTCGGTGCAGTTTCGGGACGGTTTAAGGGCTGATTTGGTGCAGTTTAGGTACTGTTTCGGGACAGTCTATGCGGCTGTTTGTGGGCGTGAACTGAGGCAGTGTAGGGTTGTTTTGTGGGTGTGAATTAAGTGGCTTGCGTGAGGGCTATGTGTTGATGCGTGAGGGCTATGGCTGCTGGGTGGGGGGCTATGTGTTGATGTGTGAAGATTGTTGAGTTGGTCGATTAGTGGGTGAGACGTGTGTGCGTGAGTCCGCTTGGATTGAGGGATGTGTGCGTGAGTGGAGGTGGGGCTATGTGTGTGCTATTGGTGCGTGGAGTATTTTGGCGTGAATAGCTAGGGGAGTTTATGTTAGGGTTTCTTTTTTATTTTTTATTTCTTTGTGAGTTTGAGCTAGCGTCCAAGGGTTTGGCTTGTGTTTTCTTTTATAGGAGAGGGTTGGGGTATCATTGTATAGGTAGGGAAGAATATTGTAATTATGATGGGAATATTTAATTTGTGTATCATAAGGAAATGATATCTTTAATTAGGGAGGTAATTTGTTTTAGTTTGGAAGATGATTATTGGGATTTGATTTCATTTCATTTAGTTTATGCATGTGATTTAATTTAATTAGGAATGTGATTTATGAGATTTGATTTGACTTATTTAATTTAAGAATGAGATTTGTTTTGATTTAATTGGATTTGATTTAATTTAATTTTGACATGTGTTTTAAATGTTTTAATTATTATCGGATGTGATTTAATGGGCTTGGGCTAAGTGGACGTGTGGCTTTGGTTTTGGGCTAGGTTGGCGTGTGGCTTTGGTTTTGGGCTAGGTTGGCGTGTGGCTTTGGTTTTGGGCTAGGTGGGTGTGTGGCTTGGTGCATGGCTCGGTGTGGGTTGCGAGGATTTTGGGCCGAGGATGAATTTCAAAACAGAGGTCCAATGAGCAAACCCGAAGCTAAGCAAACGAATTAAATCCAACAAGGTATTGATTTCCAACTTTTCACTTTCGACGTCTGTTTCCCGCGACTTCCGTAACTTAAAAGGTAGTGCCTCCGCATGAGGTTCATCATTGGGACTTATATGCAAAAATGCAGTGCCTACAAAAAGAAAGAAAAATGTAAGGGGAAAGAGAAGGGAAAAGAAGAAGAAGAAGAAGAAGAAGAAGAAGAAGAAGAAGAAGAAGGAAAGAAGAAGAAGAAGAAGAAGAAGAAGAAGAAGAAGAAGAAGAAGAAGAAGAAGAAGAAGAAGAAAATAAAGAAAGGAATAAGAAAAGGGAAGTAAGCTAGTAAGCTTAGCAACAATAGAGGACTTAGAGAATGAAGAAATCCAAGAAAAATAGGTAAAACCTATTTGACCCAAATCTTGAATTATTTGATTTTTAAGGTATAAAAGTAGATTAGAGATGACGGCATGTTAAGGGTTACATATGGATGGTTTATATTTAAAGAAATGGGTTGTGGAATTAAATGATTGAGTTTGAAAAGTTGATTTAAGAATTATGGATTTGGGATTAAATGAGTGGTTAATAATGATAAATTGGTAGTTTAAAATGTGTAAAATGATATAAAGTGATGGATGGTGAATTTGATTGATTACATTTGCATTGGGGATGAAATTGGGTAAGAATCGCATAAGAACTAGAAAATGCAGAACCTGGGAAGCAGGTCTGCGTCGCGACGTAGGAAGACCCATGTGTCGCGACACGTGATGGAATTCATGGGCAATTTCTAAGTGGCACGCATCGCGATGCGCGGGACCCTTGTATCGCGATGCAGATATAAAAATTCGGCCAAATTGATTTTAGACCATTCCAGTTCCACCCCAGCGTATTAGAGACCACCCTTAAGATCTCAAATCAGTTCTTATGCTCACATTACATTCTAGTACAACATGATTTACTGAATTACGACTTTACGCATTTAAAATTAGTGGCTTAACCTAGTTCTAGAATTCATCTCGTAACTTTTAGTCTGATCAAGCTATCATCTTTAGACCATTGCAGGAATTGCGATCTCCTTCGTCGAAGCAGTAAAGTTCCAGCCAGTTTCCAAGCACAATGAGTGGACACATCTTTCTTTAAGTTGATTTTATTTATTGATTTACTTGTTCTTTATAGATTGAGACTTACTTTTCTGCAAATAGGGCGTTAGCCATTATTTACCTACAGTTGTTTTCAGATAGTAATGATTTAGAAAACAAATATTTTTCAAACATGAGATTTATGTTTCAGGGCATAAGGGAAAAACTCACCCCATTATGTAACTTGAGACAGCTTAGACTTGACGGATAGAGGCCATGTGTATATGTAGAGGACTATGGGGATGGCGATACGTAACGCCCTTAGATCTTAGTTTCAGAGCCAGGATGACGGCATAGGTTCTTGTACCTGGACTCTAGATCAGTGTAAGTGTCCTAGACATCCCACGGGATCTCTAAGCGTGATTTGTGTGTGAATAAAAATCAAAAATAAATTGCGGAGGACTTACATTGATCGGTTGAGTTCAAAACTTTTATGGATGTTGAAACTTCCAAGCTCGTTGGTGAGTATCCCTATCACCATCATTTTACTCCCTTAAGTGCTAGATTGAACAAGATGGAAGAATTTTGCTCTCCAAGAGAAGCAACAATTCAATCTGGAGAGAGTAAGTAATCGGCCATTAAGGTGAAGAGGCCATTCAGCCAAGCTTCTGGTTTAATGGCCAATTCGGCCAAGACTAAACAAGGCCATTCGGCCTTCTTCAAAAGAAAGGCCATTCTCGGCCAAGTCAGAGAGAAGCCAATGGCTTTTACTTTTCGACCAAAAGGCAACTTCATAGGCCAATCATCCAATGAAAAATAGAAGCCACCTATTCTTATATGCCATCAACAAAGGAAAGCATTTAATGGCCACTGTTGCCTTTTGTCGGCCAATAATTGAGAGAAGTCAAAGGCTATTGCCTTTCATTTCCTTTTGGCCTCATTTTCAATAAAGAGAAGTCAGAGAGTAATTAATTACTCAATGGCCTTTCGGCCAAAAGGGGAATGGCCTCTCGGCCAAAAGCCATTTACGGCCATTCGGCCAAATGCTAGGGGGAGAGAGAGATTAATTTCCAAAATTAAATGTGTTAAGTGTTTTAAAATAAAATCCAAACAATATTGTCAACCATTTCTATCAATTGTTGACAATTGATGTGAGTCATGGGTTCCACCCATTTAATTCCAAATCTAGTTGGCTTACTCAACACACTTTGGGATCAGATCCGTTTAATCCGATTAAACTAATTTTCCGTCGCGACGCAATTAAATCTAATTTAATTAAATAATTATGCCTCGCAAAATTATTATTAAAGTTGCTTACTAATTAATTCCAAATTAATTCGTTCTCTAGAATTAAAATCCAATTTAATTCCGCATTGAAATCCGATTTCATTTAATATATCTAATATATTATTTTAGCCCAATTAAATAAATTAAATAGTAAAATCTAATTTAACTATTAAAAGTATTCTACCATTCAATTCCAAATTAATCGCGTTCTCTCTCCTCGACGAATTTAATCCCAGATAAATTCTCAACGCAATTATTCCCAGATTAATTCTTTCTCTGATAATTAATTCCCAGAGTAATTATTAATTCTTTCTCTGATAATTAATCCTAGATTAATTCTTGCCGTAATTAATCCCAGATTAATTTTCTCTCTCTTAATTAATCCCAGATTAATATTGTTCGAGTCAAATATCATCGGTGAATCTTTGGGATGCAACCCAATAGATCCCTGGATATATTGACAGTAAATACGGTTATCGGACTATCCGAATACGTGCGTACCCGGTACCACGTTCTTACCGATTTACAAGACATGGTTGGCTTCTAGCAAAACACAATGCCTACCCAATTCTCAAGAAATATTCTTCTACGGAATACAAGATCTTTGTCAGGAGTAGTATACATAGTATTGAGCATTACGATCCAGTATCAGATGTCACATACTAGGCTTCAGGATGGAGTTGTGTCTGCTTCGTACGAAGCATATATCGGATCACTAGCAACTAGTCTCTTTATGATCGGAAAGTCATGACCTAGTCATACCTCCCCGATGGCTATAGCACTTAGAGTACAAGTTTTGTATCCCTGCGTGATCATCATTTCCATATGACTGAAGTGATACTTCCATCTTGACATCACACCCAATACACTGCGATTCTCGGTATACCCAAAAGAGGCGTACACAGAACCTGTTAAAGCCCTGGACGACCAAATCCAAAGTATAATGATTGTCGCAAGTATTAGCGATGCAAGTCTCAGGTTAAGACCAAATACACCTACCTTGATTCGGATTCCCATAGACACATAGTCATACTACCAATCGGATTCCGATGGGTCTATCCAGAGCGAAACTGTTTCCGTACCATCGGTAAACAGAACCTCCTATTACACTTGCATGAGTATCCAATACCCAAATATATGAGAACTATATTGTTACGCTTCCATAACACGCACAAGTGTAATACTAGCCTATTCTGCAATATCGATGTCCAGTCTCGATAATACTAAGACTAGGGATATTTAATGATTAAACCTTTATGGATTAATATTGTCTCATATCTTATTAATCCAGAATTAATCATAAGGACTTTTATCATTTATATATCCAGGTAATCCAATTACAAATGATAAAAGAGCAATTTCCTTTGTCACATAGTTAATTTGTACAACAACACCATGTTCTGTACAAATAGTGATGCTATGGGTTATAATTATCCAACAATCTCCCACTTGGCCTATAGCCAATCACTCAAGTGTCTAACACCTAAACTATGTACATGATTCTCAAACTTCTGCTGTGAAACAAAATTCGTCAGCGGATTTGCAAGGTTATCATCTGATGCGGTTTATTCGATCATCATATCGCCACGATGTATGATCTTACGAATCAGATGAAAATATTTGAAGTACATACTTGGATCATTGATGAGATCGTGGTTCCTTAGCCTGTGCTGTAGCCTAGCCCAGCTGCTAATAGAACTACTCCTAATCTAATTAGGAATTTTATGGATCCAAAATGCTTCTTTTTGCTGCCTCAGCTGCAGCAATGTTCCACTTTTGTTATTTATTCGGCAACAATATCTTTCTTGGAAGATTTACAGCTCACTGGTCCATTATTCAAACTATATACATACCCTTATTACGACTTACATTCATTTTTATCGGTTTGGAAACTTGCATTGGTGAACCCAGTCACTTCAAGTTCTCTTTTCCCCATATACTCAGAAAGCATCCTTGGTTCATCCAAGATACTCAAGGATGTTCTTAACATCAATCCAGTGACCATCACCTGGATTTGCCTGATTGCGTCTACATATGCTCAAAGCATATGAGACATCAGGTCACGTACATGTCAAAACGTACGAACACTGAGAGAGTGTCAGCAACTTTCTAGATCTATCCCAGTAGATCTTTATTCATAGAATAAAGCCTGCTTCTCCCACGTATTCCATGGATAATTTTTCATGAAAGCCAAGCTTTCACCGATTTTAGTATGAAAATATTATTGCTAAGAAGCAATACATTATCAACTTATAGGACATTCATTGTTAGTGCGCTCCCACTAACCTTCCTATATACAAAAGAATCATCTTCGTTTTGAATTAAATCATTGTTTCAATCTATGAATGGATCGATTTGACTTGCAAACCTTGTTTGTATGTTTTGGCACGACAAAACCGTCAAGATGTTGTATATAAACATCCTCCAAAAGGTTTCCGTTAAGGAAAGTGATTTTGGCGACCAGCTGTCATATTTCATAAACGAAATATGTAGTATTAGCAAGCATTATCCAAATGGATTTAATCATGGCAATATGTGAAAAGTTTCGTCATAGTCGACACTATGTCTTTGACGATACCCTTTCTGTACAAGCCTAGCTGTGTATATTTCATGTTGCCATCCATGTATGTCTTCCTTGAAGACTTATATAGTACCAATAGACACAATTCCTTCTGCTACATCAATCAGTATCCAAACTTGGTTGATATACATGGAATCCATTTCGAACTTCATGGCATTTTTCCATAAAAGGAGTCGATATCTTGTATCACTTCCTCATACGTAGCCGGTTTTTATTCCTCAATAAGATTGATATCTACATGAGGTGAGATCAGAAACCCATACTTTCCAGGTTATTTTCTGACTCTCTCCGACCTACGCGGTTATTGTGTATTCGAAGATTGTTGTACAGTTTCATCCCTGATGAACTTTTTGTGTTCCGTAAAGGAGTCCGTGCCTGGAACAATATAACTCGAATTTTCATCGAGTTTTACTTTCCTCCCACTTACCACTACATATAGGAATTTCTCTTAGGAAAACCGCATGGAGAGCAATAATTACATTGTTCTCTTGTGAGTTGTATAAGTACTATACTTTGGTTTCCCTAGGACAACCTACAAATAAGCACTTATCCGAAATGGGTTCTAGTTTGGTATCATCCAAACATTTAACATATGCCCAGCATTCCCAAATCTTCAGGAATGAGAAACCCGATTTCTTTCCTATTCATATCTAATATGAAGTCTGTCTAACAGATTTTCATGGAACCTTATTCAAAATAAGTATTGCACTATTTAGTGTGTATCCTTGGAAGGAAATTGGTAGCTCAGAGCGACTCATCATCAACCTTACCATATCCAACAAAGTTCGGTTTTTCTGTTCGGTCACACTGTCAAATTGAGGTGTTCCGGGAGGATTCTACTGTGAAAGAATACCATACTATTTCAAGTAATCTTGAAACTCATATGTTTAAGTATTTTACACTATGGTCCGACCGTAATATTTTTAATACTTTTACCAGTCTGTTTTCTTACTTCGTGTCGAAACTCTTTAAGTTTCTCAAAAGTTTCAGATTTGTGTTTTATAAGATACACATAACCGTAACGCGATGCCACATCCGTAAAGGTTACGAAGTATTCATATCCACCTATGGCTTAGCTAGACATGGGCCAACTTACGTCACTATGAATGAGGGCTAACAGATCGGTGGCACTTGCACTTTTACCAAGTAAAAGGTGTTTTAGGCACTTTGCCTAATAAACTAGATTCGTAGACATCATTTGAATTAGGATCAAATCCGTCCTAGTATCCATTCTTCGAAAGTGTGGATATACGAGTCTTCTTAATGCATCCCAGATGACAATGCCACAAATATGTCTCATTAGAATTACTCAATTTGAGCTATTTGTTTGTTATGTTATATGTTTGAGATTCATTTATATTCAAAATATAAAGACCATTATTTACATCTAATGTAGATATCTCGATATCATCTTTATGAACAAAAACACCCAGTGTTTCGGAATATAAAGGTATACCTGCAACGGGTTAAAACTAGATACATAGATAATGTTTATAACAAACATTCTTGAAGCCGGAGCCTTGTCCCGCCTTCACTTCCTTCGTGTTTGCCTTGTCCATACGGCAGTCACGCTTCCAGTGACCCCATTTGCCACAATTTAGGCAGACAAATTGGGATATGTCCTTTTAAGAAGCTTTGGATGTGCATAACGGATTGAGCACTAAAGTTATCATCACAATGAGTCTTCCTAAGCTCATGTTCTACTATTCGCTCAATTTCGGGCTCATGCTCGAGAGGTTTCTCTATCAAATAGGATAACTTCTCAACTCCCAGGACTATCCTGAAGTTCTATTCCCAATCTGAAAATTAAAGTCGTTAAAGACATTTTCCCTAGGATTATGTCCTTTGACGCTAATCTTTCAGTCATCTTGATTGCTATAGTCCAACTATCCAATCAACGATTTTAGGTACAATTAAATGTAATGATTATTATAGTCTAACTATATAATCAACTAAAATTGATTGGTTACATTCAAATGTATTGATTACTATAATCCAATTATATAACCAACTACAAATGAAGTAGTTTTAATACAGTCCAACTGTTAAATTAAAACAACAATGGAATATTAGTCCAACTAATATATATATTAATAATTAATGACGAAAAATAAAATGAGCGCGTATAGGCAAGTATCTAAACGAAATTGCAAATTTAATACTTGCATCCCACTATTTTTCGACGAGCCTCTAACCCTCTGTAGAGTACTCGGGAAACCTAGTTTCCTAGTGGGCTAGGATCCCATTAAATAATACACAACCATGACTTTGGCCAACAAGTTGTATGAAACTTAACTAGGTAGATCTCTAAGATCAATTGGATCTCATCCAATTCCTAGATCCAGTAGGTGGACCTCCAAGTCCGAAACATATATCCAATATATGCCAATATATCTAATATATTCCGGAACTTTTTCCTCTGAATCAACTAAGCCTTGGCTTTGGCTCAACAAGCTTAATGAAACCAGTCAAGCATGACCCATTGACAGTGGGAAAGCTTCGTAATCGAGGCTGATGAACAAGAAGTGACCTTGACTTTGGCCAACAAATCACAACTTGCCCAAGGCGTACGATATGGAACAAAGCCTTCATGATTCAAACACATCCGCGATGGACAAAGGTCTTGACTTTGGCCAACAAACCAATGCCAATCTTAGATCTTGAGAGAGAATCACTCAATGGAAGGAAAAACGCTTAATATAAAATGAGGGTTTTTGTCGCGTATTGGCAACCAATTTATTATATTTAATTAGGTCTCATCATACACCCTTAAGCATGCATTCTAAAATCATAATAAGGCGCGAATAAAATAATAATGATATACGGATGGATATACAACAAATTATTCCTAGAACAAATCTCTCACTTTCCTCTCTCCCGCTAGCATTATTCTTACTTCTACCCAATTACATAATACTTCTAAAGAAACCTCATTTACATTAAGGGGAATTGGTGAGAAGAGAAATACAATGAGAAAAGAGGTAATAGGCTGGACACGCAGGTCCAATTTAATAAATTATAAATTTATTACAATAATTTCCAAAATTGCCCTCACCCTTCTAATATCCATCTGATATACATTATTCATACATACATCCAAGTATTCACACAAAGCATGTTATTCAATCAATCTAATCCAATTAAATAATCTTTGATTAATGACCATCCAATGTTCATACAACGATTTGATTTGCTCGAGTCAAACTCCTTTAAGAATAAATACTCAAAGTAAGTATTCTTGAATTATATCGAACTACAATTTTAAATCCAATTTAAATTTTATCCAATACTAATTCATATTTAATTCCAAATTAAATAATTATACTTATTTATGTGCCTTAAATACTTGGATTCCAAATCCAATCTTAATGGGTCTTAAAGGCCCAATTAGTATCAAATACTATTCAATTAAAGTCCAATGGGCTTTTAATTAATTCTTTAGGCTTGGGCTTTTGGCCAAAATGGATCTAACCCATAATGCCTAGCCCAATAGGAATCACCCTATGCCATAGAATCAATTTTGGCCCATTAGGCCCAATTAAATTACTAAAGGCCCAATAGTTATATTTTCGACTTTATGGAAATGGTTTAGGCCCAAATATAATCCAAGACTAAAATTTGGCCCAACCAAAACCATTAGCCCAAATACAACAAATTAAATTAATATATCATTCCAAATTACATATTAGTTCAATTCAAGTGTAATTAGTACAATTAATCAATTAATCTAATATTTCCAAAATACCAATTAATTTAATTAATTATACTTAACATTTTAATTTATGTCCAACACAAATTAAAGCACAATCAATATATTCCAACATGCTTCATACTCACGGCAATACATGAAATTAACATCCAATTTTGATTTCAATCTAATTAAATCAAAAATTAACATTCAATTTCATGTGAATCAACATATCCAATTGTCTAATTCAAAAATTAACCATGAGCTTCATAGGGTAGTAATCGGCCAAGCATGGATTTTGGGGATTTTTGATCTAATCAATTTATCACAAAATCAATGATGCACAAATCCAATTAAACATCATACAAGCTTAACCAAACCATCAATTTAAGAAAATACATACACCAAGCAAAAAAATCCCAAATTAAAGTCCATAAACCCTAGAAATTAAATCAAGCTTAGATCTCGCTCTGATACCATTGTAAGTGTCCTACACATGCCACGGGATCTCTAAGCGTGATTCGTGTATGAATAGAAATCAAAAATAAGTTGCGGAGGACTTACATTGATCGGTTGAGTTCAAAACTTTTATGGATGTTGAAGCTTCCAAGAGAAGCAACAATTCAATCTGGAGAGAGGAAGTAATCGGCCATTAAGATGAAGAGGCCATTCGGCCAAGCTTCTGGTTTAATGGCCAATTCGACCAAGACTAAACAAGGCCATTCGGTCTTCTTCAAAAGAAAGGTCATTCTCGGCCAAGTCAGAGAGAAGCCAATGGCTTTTACTTTTCGACCAAAAGGCAACTTCAGAGGCCAATCATCCAATGAAAAAAAGAAGCCATCTATTCTTATATGCCATCAACAAAGGAAAGCATTTTATGGCCACTGTTGCCTTTTGTCCGCCAATAATTGAGAGAAGTCAAAGGCTATTGCCTTTTATTTCCTTTTGGCCTCATTTTCAATAAAGAGAAGTCAGAGAGTAATTAATTACTCAATGGCCTTTCGGCCAAAAGGGGAATGGCCTCTCGGCCAAAAGCCATGTAAGGCCATTCGGCCAAATACCATGTAAGGCCATTCGGCCAAATGCCAGGAGAGAGAGAGATTAATTTCCAAAATTAAATGTGTTTAGTGTTTTAAAATAAAATCCAAACACTATTACCAACCACTTCTATCAATTGTTGACAATTGATGTGAGTCATGGGTTCCACCCATTTAATTCCAAATCTAGTTGGCTTACTCAACACACTTTGGGCTCAGATCCGTTTAATCCGATTAAATGAATTTTCCGTCGCGACGTAATTAAATCTAATTTAATTAAATAATTATGCCTCGCAAAACTATTATTAAAGTCGCTTACTAATTAAAATCCAATTTAATTCCGCGTTGAAATCCGATTTCATGTAATATATCTAATATATTATTTTAGCCCAATTAAATAAATTAAATAGTAAAATCTAATTTAACAATTAAATTTATTCTATCGATCAATTCTAAATTAATCGCGTTCTCTCTCCTCGAAGAATTTAATCCCAGATAAATTCTCAATGCAATTATTCCCAGATTAATTCTTTCTCTGATAATTAATTCCCAGATTAATTATTAATTCTTTCTCTGATAATTAATCATAGATTAATTCTTGCCATAATTAATCCCAGATTAATTTTTTCTCTCTTAATTAATCCCAGATTAATATTGTTCGAGTCAAATATCATCGGTGAATCTTTGGGATGCGACCCAAGAGATCCATGGATGTGTTGGCAGTAAATATGGTAATCAGACTATCCGAATACGTGCGTACCCGGTATCACGTTCTTACCGATTTACAAGACATGGTTGGCTTCTAGCAAAGCATTATGCCTACCCAATTCTCCAGAAATATTCTTCTACGGAATACAATATCTTTGTTAGGCGTAATATACATAGTATTGCGCATTATGATCCAGTATCAGATGTCACATGCTAGGCCCGGGGCTAGAGTTGTGTCAGCCCCGTACGAAGCATATATCGGATCACTAGAAACTAGTCTCTTTATGATCGGAAAGTCTTGACCTAGTCATACTTACCCGATGGCTATAGCACTTAGAGTACCAGTTCTGTTTCCCTGCGTGATCATCATTTCCATATGACTGAAGTGATACTTCCATCTTGACATCACACCCAATACACTACGATTCTCAGTATACCAAGAAGAGGCGTACACAGAATCTATTAAAGCCCTGGACGACCAAAACCAAAGTATACTGATTGTCACAAGTATTAGCGATGCAAGTCTCAGGTTAAGACCAAATACACCTACCCTGATTCGGATTCCCATAGACACATAGTCATACTACCAATAGGATTCTGAGGGGTCTATCCAAAGCGAAGCTGTTTCCGTACCATCGGTAAACAGAACCTCCTATTACACTTTCATGAGTATCCAATACCCAAATATATGAGAACTATGCCGTTACGCTTCCATAACATGCACAAGTGTAATACTAGCCTATTTTGCATTATCGATGTCCAGTCTCGATAATATTACGACTAGGTATATTTAATGATTAAACCTTTGTGGATTAATACTGTCTCATATCTTATTAATCCGGAACTAATCTGTAGACACTTGCATTTTTTGCATGAAACCCAATGATGAGCCTCGTTAGGAGGCACTACAGGATAAGTTTCTGAAGTCGCGGGAAGCGGACGTCGGAAGGGGAAATTCAAAGTGAGTACCTCGTCAGATTTAATTTGCATGTTCACTGCATGCGCATTCGTTCTGCGTTCGTAAACACGTTCGAATGGTAAATAGATTACGGGCGTTCGTACAGCGTCCTGGAACGCGTTAAACGATTGTCTGTGTTTCTGTTTTAAAATTAAAGCCCCAAGCCCATAACACCAAGCCCACAAGCCCAATCCAAAAATAATTAAAACATTTAAAACACATGTCACAAATTAAATCAAATCCAATTAAAATCAAAATAATATCATTCCTAATCAAATCAAATCCCACTTCCTAAATTAAATAAATCACATTCCAAATTAAATAAAACAAATCCAATCTAAATAAATCCCTCACCAAATTAAATATATTCCCCATCAAAATTACAAAAATTTACTTCCTTAAATAATTAAATTAAGTACACCTCATATTTACTTGATTTTATTCCCTTTTTTAAGCCATACACACACAAGGAAACCCTAACCATCTCATATAAAAAGAGACATAAACCACACCTTCTCTCCCCTAGACTATTCACGGCAACCTCATAACAAACAAAAGACCTAGAGCTCACACTCATAGCATCCTCACGGCAGCCCTCCATCTCAAAATATAAAACCCATGACAAAAACCTAGCCTCTCCCATGCACACACAACTCACGGCAGCCCTCCATCTCAAAATATAAAACCCATGACAAAACCCTAGCCTCTCCCATGCACACATAACTCACGGCATCCCTCCATCTCAGAAACCAAAATAAATCCTAACCTAACCTCCTAATCTTCACACCCTATCTCTCTCTCTCGGCACCAAAGACAAACAAAACTGGCAAAACCCTAAACACATATTCACTCAACAACGACCCTCTCTATCTCGCTTCTCTCTCGTACTAAAAGCAGCTACCCTCCTCTGTATTTGCCCATCTCTCCTCTCTCTAGCCTGGACTTCACACAGTTAATATCCTTCTCAGAATTCAACCGATATAAAGAACCCACAACGCAGCTATACGCGTGAAACAGAAAGCTTTTTCTCTCCCAACTCACACATGCCACTAACCCTAAAGAGCCTCCTCTCTCTTATCCCTCGATTCTCTCCTCTTAATAGCCACAACACATACAGCCACGTGAAGACTGAGCAACCCCACTGACCGAACCAAGAAAAAAAACCACACGTCCCTTAAATCCACCAACTGACACATACAACCCATAAATAAGCCCCACGCATGCTGCTCACGACCAAATAAAACTAAACCAGTAAAAACTGAGAAAAAACTAGTAGCCTAAAATAGTCAAAACAGTGACCAAAACCAGTCCTAAATAGCATCCCTGCAGTACCGAAAATCTACCCAATTAATAGCCAAAAATATTGAACAAAACCGCCCCCAGAACAGTGCCAAAACAGAGACAAAAACAGCAGCGAAACCGACTCGAAAATCGGAGAAAATAGTGAGCAAAACGGTAGTGAAACCGAACCAGCGAATGGGAAAAGTTGTGGAGCGTTAACCATTCCGACGGCTGCGTAACGTACTTCCGAGAGGTGACTTAAAAGGTAAGACCTGAAGGCACCCTTTTGTTTATTTTCATTCATCTTTTTCAGTTATTTATTTTTATTTCTTCACATGCTTCTTGTTGGTTTATGTATGTTATTGTTGTGGGATGAATGATTTTGTGCTATATCTCGTGGTATATCGGATGGAAACCCATATGTAAATTCCATATCAGAATCCGAATAGACGGTAGTGCGGTCTGTACTTGGGATACAACTCCACGTACCGCTTAAGAAACTTTCAAGCACGCGCTTTATTTTGTGATTTAAATCTATGTTTATTGTTCCGCTATTTATTTTCTATGCACTGTTACTTGATGCGCATGGGCTAATTACACTGGTGTAAAGGTCCTAAATTGGAGGGAGAAAAAGCCTAAAAGGCTACCTTTACCACAATGTTTTGCTGCGCCAGACGAGGTATGTTCAATTGGACGTGAAATATGTTCAGTCGGGCATACGAAGTCCCATATAGATGTTGGCTTTGGTCGCATCTCTTTTATTATTATGTCATTTACTTTCTGCTTGTTATAGCTTTATTTAGTTATGTATTGTTGATCTAATGCGTATAGGCTAACTAAGGTGGATTAAAGGTCCTCTATTCGAGGGAAATGCCTAAAGGCTACCTTTACCATGATGTTTTGCCACGCCGGACGAAGTACACTCGATTGAATGTGAAATGTGTTCAATCGGACATACAAAGTCCCATATTATTTATTTGATTATTCATGCATTGCATTCTAGTGCGCATGGGCTAACTATGGTGGATTAAAGGTCCTCTATTCGAGGGAAATGCCTAAAGGCTACCTTTACCATGATGTTTTGTCTTGCCGGACGAAGTACACTCGATTGAATGTAAAATATGTTCAATCGGGCATACGAGGTCCTACATTGCGTATTTGTTTATCCATACATGTGTTTGTGTCATTTCAGATGCCATTTTGGTAATCTCATTCGAACGCGTTTCCAAACGCTACATGAACGTATGCATTCTGCATCATTCCGTTCAAACGCGTTTACGCATGCTACTCGAACGCGCATCTATTTTGTTTTATCATGCATCAGGTCTTACCCCATTCAAACGCATTTCCAGACGCTATACGAATACGGACATTCTGTTTCATTTACGTTCGAACGCGTTTAAGAACGCTACTGGAACGCGCACGTATTCTGCTTTACCATGCATCAGGTCTTATCCCGTTCGAACGTGTTTTCAAACGCTATACGAACGCGAACATTTTGTTTACGGTTTGAACGCGTTTCAAATGCTACACGAATGCACAAACAATGTATAAAATTCTTTTCGTCACATTTCATGCATGTTTGCTTCTTTGATCATTTCTTTTACACTATATGATTAATCATATCATTTAATTATTTACTCTTAGATAATTATCATCTATTTATATTTTCACATTTATCTATTTAATGTGTTCATGAAATTGTGTGCTTGTCTTTATTTCACTTTCTTTTATGCATGCAAACTTAGATATAGGTTGTATGTAAACTTAGATATAGGTTATTCTTGCGTATGTATGTTGCGTAGACTTGGTTATATTATCGCTTAAATCTGTTCATTACAAGAGGCATAAGTAAGGGACAATTCCGAACCCAATGGTTTGAGGTCTTCCCTTGCGAGGGGTGAGTGCGGCTTTAAATCATTTCCCAGTTCACACTAGGTGGCGACTCCATTTTATTTCTCCAGTTTAGTCCCCCGCGGGCTACTCCGTACTCCCGACCGGGCCACGAGCCCAAGACAGCGTCGCCGATTTCTGTGTCCTACAGTCTGGTAACTCCACTGGGGATAGAGAATCGGCCCTGAAATAATTTCTTGTAATGTTTGTGATTTGTGCTTTAGTTAACCGTGTCTATCGTGGGTTGAAAGAGGTTTAACCAAAGGCATTATTAGAGGTAGGTAATGGTTTGGTGTCTTTCTTCATTCACTACCTTTCTATAGCTGAAAGGAAAAGCTGTGAAGGCACCTAGATAATCATCTAAAATGATGGACTAATTTGGATGATATGTTGTTTATTCCTGTTACCAAGGCGATAAGAGCCTAAGAGGCAAGGGTATTTAAGAGAGTTTGCTACACCCTCCCTCTAGGGAATCTTCAATAAGAAATCTATTTGATAGTCAGTCATGTATCATCACTTGTTGGCACAAACCTTAGCGTTTAAAAAAGGTGCGCTCACTTGGTCACTCGAACCCTTGAGTGGGGAGACCTAGTTGTGGGCAATCCTTCGCCAGCGGAAGCCTTTGCCTACACTCATATAAACTCACATGTGAACCATAGTTGTATGACCAATAGAAATGATCCATTTTTTCTTGTGTTTGGGACCATCATCATTTAAATTCAGTTGGACTTCTTGTCATGGACGAGTTTGTGTCTTATGACGATTGGGCCAAAAGTTTCTAAAATGTCGATGGGCCACTTTGTGTTTGGGCCCCCTATCATTTGAAGTTGTTTAGCCACATAATCGCAAAAGTGTAAACCTGTTGGGCCTTTTTCAACTGGGACAAGTTTACACCTCGCAATGATATGATTGAATACCTTAAAATGATAACGGGCCAACTTGTGTGAAAACCTTGATGGGCTTAGAAAGTCCAAACATGATCAAAATATGCTAGAAGCATGAGTTCGATATCCGTACTGGCTTTCATCTAGAAAGGATACGCATTGTTACGGCATATTTGCATACTTTTGGATGCTTCCAAGTTCATCCCCACAACTGTGATTACCGAAGGCCCAATTCGTCGTTTCTAGACAATGGCATGATCCTATAATCAGCTTAGTCCATGTGGAAAATGGGCGGTCTTTGTCTTTTACCGATGGAAAGGGACTGAGGTAGCCAGGGTTTACCTCGTAGTATAGGAGAGAACGATTTTGAGTACCCTATATCGGTGCATAGGATAAGCAATACCTAGGTCGGAAATGGACATACCACGAGTGTGGGAGGAATAAGGTCGGAAGGATATATTCTGTTTGATTACCTCACGTGTTTTATACATCGCACGTATGCATGTACCATGCTAACTCATAGTTTTATCCGCCATAGATTTCCATTGGGTTAGAGAGCAAGGAAGACTCGTCAAGAGACCTATAACGAACATGAGTGAGTCTGATAATGAAGGTTATCGCATTGATCAGTTGTAGACTAATCTCACCAAGATTACATAGCAGTTGCAAATGTTGACCGCCGCTATGGCCAATATGGCAGCACCCCACACAGGAGAAGCCAGAAGCTTTGATAATGCCAGGCATGAAGAGCCTCCGAACAGGATGAGTGATGAGATCCATGTTTTTGATTATGACATGGCTAAGTACGCCGCGGGAAGGGTAGCCGGGTCTCAGGCCGAGTTGCAGAAACTCAGGGATCAGGTAGAGTCAGTTACCCGCAAGATGAGGGGTAAGCATGAGGATTTGCTAGACTATGAAGTGATGACATTCGAGGAGCAACTGTTTTCTCAATTCAAGATGCCACATAGCCAAGTTCAATGGGAACGGGGATCCAAGGGTTCATATCCTACAATATGTTTCCGTGATGAGTTCGGTGGGTCTGTCGAAGTGTCAGGTTCAGAAGATTTTCGGGATGTCGCTTGAGGGGGCACCCGTGGTGTGGTATCACGGCCTTGAGAGGAAGGTCAATGATGATTGGAGGGCGTTGGCAGAGGCCTTTCTGAATCAGTATGTCGCGGACTTGGAGATTGACTTATTGCTTCACGACTTGGAGAATACCAAGCAGAAACCGGAGGAGAGCTTCAAGGATTATGTGGATCGCTGGAGAAGCCAGCTTTTGAAGATGCAGACTCAGCCCTCGGAGAAGGACCAGATCAAGATGATCATTAAGGGTACTAAGCCCTCGATTTATGGCAAGCTGAGGATGATGACCTCTATGATTAACGATTTTCGACAGTTGAGGGAGACTGTTATGGATATTGAGGAGGAAGAAGCTGAGAACAGGAAGTTTTATCGACTGAATATGAGGACCATTGGGGGCCGTCGGGAGCCAAGCCTGTTTCCGCCAAAGTTGTTGCCATCAGAAACAAGCATTTTTTCTAACCTTGGTAAGCCTTTGTCTAAGGTGCTTGAAAAGTTGAAGAGACATGGACTCCTAAAACCTTTAGAAGCTAGACCATTTCCTAACCCTCCACCACCACACCTCAACATGAACCTATATTTCCATTACCACCAACAAAAAGGCCATGACACCGACAACTGCACCCGCCTCAGACACGAAATCCAAGACCTCATTGACTCCCACAAAATAACTGACCCAGAAAAAGAACAACCTAACACCCAAAGAAACCCTTTACCTAACTATCATTCTGTTCCACCACCCACATACATGATTGGCTCTGGCCTACCCGAAAGCCTTGTCCTCCAAACCTTTGACCGCCAAGCCTTTTGCTTGGGAATTTGGGATAGTAGTAGTGAAGATGAGGCGAAGCAGGGGAAGAATTTATGGGAGAAATTCTTGAGCAGTGATGAAGATGAGGTAAAGGGAATGACCCGTAGTGGATGTTTTTACAGTGATGTAGCGGAGAAAGGCAATGAAGTGTTGGCCGAAGGAATAGAAGTGGCAGAGAACATGGATAATGTTGAGGGAGATGTAGTGCTGCGTCAGTTGAAGAAGACATGAGCTCAGGTGAGTATTTGGGAGTTATTGTGTGTATCTCAAGAGCATAGGTGTGCCATGGTTGAGGCTTTGAGTAAGATACTGGTACCGGAGGATGCCAACCCCGCAAT
Organism: Zanthoxylum bungeanum; assembly: GCA_019454045.1. Classification (NCBI taxonomy): domain Eukaryota; kingdom Viridiplantae; phylum Streptophyta; class Magnoliopsida; order Sapindales; family Rutaceae; genus Zanthoxylum; species Zanthoxylum bungeanum. The sequence continues at coordinate 106,599 of SKCR01015823.1, forward strand.
GTTCGTAGGGTCGGTCCAGAAGGAAGCTTTGCAGGTGTTAACATTCTCTGAGGGAGAACTCCCATTAGAGGGAAGGGATCACAATAAGCCGTTATTCATTAGGGCGGAAGTGAAGGGAAATATGACGTCTTGTGTGATGGTGGATGATGGCTCATCTATCAATGTGTGCCCTTTGAAGATTTTGTCGAGGTTGGGCCTGAAGGCGACGGATTTGAGTCCCTCCAACATGACTATCAAGGTGTATGATGATAGTAAGCGGGGAGTAGAGGGCACTTTACGGCGGTAGTTAAAGTTGGCCCAATTGAGGATGGGGTTGAGTTCATGGTGCTTGATATCCCGGCCACTTTTGTTTTGTTATTGGGGAGGCCATGGTTTCACAAGCTTGGGGGCGTGCCCTCCACTTTGCATCAGGTCATCAAGTTTCCGTATGGAGGAGAGATCGTCACCATCAGAGCTGAGGTAGACAATGATGTGGCTGTCTTGGAGATACATTCTTTCACGAGGTTCCAAGTGGCGGCAAGCTTTGAGGAGTGGGTGGATCCTAAGGTAGCTAGGATAATGGAAAAGATAAAGTTCGAGCCGAGCACGGGTTCGAGTGTTGGAGGAGCACTGCCGGACTTCAAGGAATAGACCACCAGGAGAGAATTGGGATACAAATTCGACGAGGATAAGCCGAAGGCCAAAAAGAAAGGGCTGAAGCTGGCAGACTACTTTATGAAAGCTACAGGGTATCAAGGAGAGCCTGAACTAGTGGAAGTTAATGGGATTATGGTGCCCGGATTTGAGATCTTCCAGGACGTGATGGGCAAGGAGCCGCGAGCGGAAGAAGTCGCAAAGGAGGAAGACAAGTGGGAAGAGGATCTGATACAGCTAGAGAGCCTGACGCTCGAGGAGAGCAGGGAGACCGAAAAAGACAAGGCTGCGGACGAAGAAAATGTTTATTTCCCTGATTTATTTAATTGTACTCCTACATTCGCTAATAATAAAGACATTCTTTTCGCTTACTTACCTGAGTCTTTTCCTTCTAACTTATGCGACCTGAGCATACTTGACATCAACTCAACCAAAACAAACGCATTTAACTTTGGTACACCTGAAAGCCCCAAGGAGATTCTAAATGCAAGTGAGGTTACCTCTTAAGAGCGGAAAGAATTAGAGGGAATTTTAATCAAATATGCTAAGGTATTCGCTTGGTCCTATGAGGACATGCCCGGAGTAGATAGAAGTATCGCCCAATATGCAATACCGACTTATTCAAACATGAAACCGGTAAAACAGAAGCTACGAAGGATGAGACCTGAGTGGGCCGAAAAGGTTAGAGAATAAGTCAAGAAGCAGATAGACGTGGGATTTCTAGAAGTAGTGAAGTACCCCGAGTGGTTAGCGAACATTGTGTCGGTGCCGAAGAAGGATGGGAAGGTCAGAATATACGTAGATTATAGAGAACTTAACAAAGCTTGCCAAAATGATGATTTTCCTTTACCCCATATAGACGTATTGGTAGATAACGTGACTTTATCTGCCATGTACTCATTCGCAGATGGGTTCTCAGGGTACAATCAGGTCCTTATTGCTGAAGAAGACAAGCATAAGACTGCCTTTTTCACCGAGTGGGGCACGTATTGTTACAAAGTGATACCGTTTGGACTTAAGAACGCGGGAGCCACTTATCAACGGATGGCCATTATGTTATTCCACGACTTGATGTATAAGGAGATCGAAGTATACGTGGATGACATGATGGTGAAGTCAGAAATGAGAAGCGGACACATAGAAGCACTAGAGAAGTTCCTTCAGCGAGTCGACAAATACAACCTGCGGTTAAACCCTAAGAAGTGTGTGTTCAGGGTAACATCGGGAAAGCTGCTAGGACATATGGTAGGAATAAGAGGAATAGAAGTAGACCCTGAGAAGATCAAAGTGATTACCGAGATGCCCGCGCCGAAGACAGGGAAAGAAGTTAGAGCCTTCCTCGTGAAGATCCAGTACATTAGTCGATTCATCGCCAAACTGACGTTATTATGCGAACCCATCTTCAAGCTGTTGAGGAAAGACCAACCGGTGAAGTGGAACGAACAATGCCAAGAAGCCTTTGATAAGATCAGAGAATACTTAGTGAAACCTCTTGTATTGAAATCTCCAAGACCAGGCAAACCTTTAGTGCTGTATTTGGCCATATAACCCGAAGCGCTGGGGGCAATGATGGTACAAGCAGATGAGACGGGGGTAGAACATATGTTTGGCAGTGATGTGGGCATCCAGAAAATTACGTCATTACTTCCAATCTTACAAGATCCAAGTGGTAGCAAATGAGAATCCCTTGAAGTATCTACATTCGGTACCTTCGCTAGTAGTGAAGTTAGGTAGATGGTTGGTATTGCTGACAGAGTTTGATATTGAGTATCTCACCTCAAAGGTAATCAAATGACGAGTCATAGCGGAGTTGTTAGCACTACAACCCATAGAAGGGGATCAATACAAGTTCGAATTCCCAGACGAGGAGATCCAGGTAATAACGGTCCAAGGATGGAAGATGTATTTCGACGGAGCGGTGAATTACAAAGGAGCCGGGATATGAATCGTGATAGTAACCCCCGAAGGAGAAACCTTGCCTATGGCCAAGAGGCTGATGTTCGGAGTAACTAACAACATGGCCGAGTATGAAGCATGCGCCTTCGGATTGACAAAACTAATAACCTTATGAGCTAATGGCGTAGAAGTCTATGGAGACTTGATGCTGGTAGTTCGGCAGATGCAAGGAGAATGGGAATTGAAGGAGGAGCGATTGAGACCCTACCTATTCCATCTCAGGAAGCTTGCACAAGCTATTATCGATTGTAAATTCCAGCACTTGCCGCGAGAAGAAAACTAGATTACAATACACATTAGATTACAATGAGCCTCGGTCGGTGGCACTACCCGATAAGTTACGAAAGTTACGGGAAACGGACGTCGGAATGGGAAATTCAAGATAAGTATGTCATCAAATATAATTCACATGTTCACTGCGTTTATGTTCATGCCGCATTCGGAAACACGTTCGAATGACAAACAGATTGCAGGCGTTCATGTAGCGTCCAAAGAAGCATTCGAACGACCATCAATATTTCTGTTTTATTGCTAGCCATACGTCCAAGCCCATCCAAAGCCCATTTAGCCCACCAAGCCCAATCCAAAAATAATTAAAACACTTAAAATACATGTCACAAATTAAATCAAATCATTTTCCTAAACTAAAACAAATCACCTTCCTAAATTAAAGAAATCATTTCCTTATAACAAACCAATTAAATATTCCCCATAATTACACAATCTTCATTTCCTACCCATACAAGGACAACCATAACCCACTCCTATAAAAAGACCATTGGGGGCCATCAGTAAAAAAAATTATTTGTTTTTAGTCCTTAATAGTTAGACATAAGTCCAATGATGAAATCGTTTGCTTTAGGGTGAAATCTTAAAAACGATAAACTCTTGATGTGCTTTTATCTGATACTTTGAGTGATTGATCTATGTTAGACTCGTAAGCACTTCACTATAGGTTCTTAGCGGTGAAAACCTGAGTAGTTGGCAAGGTGACTAGTTGAAGAAATTATAGGTCGGTGAATGATCGTTTGCTTAGATGTCTATCTTGATTTGCTTATGTTATGATGTGTGGTATGGTTTAAAATGAAAGAAAAGTCTCTAAAGAAAAGAATTGAATCACTTATAACCGATAAGCGTGAAGCTACCCATGGGCGAGTATTAGGACCACCATGAGGAGAAATGCTACCTTAAAGGGTAGGTGTTTTGAAAAAAAAAACTCAGTAAGAAGATGCTTCCGTACGAAGCCCGCTATCAGGAAGTAGAGAAGATATGTTTGGCAGTGGTGTGGGCGTCAGAAAATTGCGTCATTACTTCCAATCTTACAAGATCCAAGTGGTAGCAAAAGAGAATCCTTTGAAGTATCTATATTCGGTACCTTCGCTAGTAGGGAAGTTAGGTAGATGGTTGGTATTGCTGACAGAGTTTGATTTTGAGTATCTCCCCTCAAAGGTAATCAAAGGACGAGCCATAGCGGAGTTTTTAGCACTGCAACCCATAGAAGGAGATCAATATAAGTTTGAATTCCCAGACGAGGAGATCTAGGCAATAACAGTCCAAGGATGTAAGATGTATTTCGATGGAGTGGTGAATTACAAAGGAGTCGGGATATGAATCGTGATAGTAACCCCTAAAGGAGAAACCTTGCCTATGGCCAAGAGGCTGACGTTCGGAGTAACCAACAACATGGCCGAGTATGGAGCATGCACCTTCGGATTGACAGCACTAATGACCTTAGGAGCTAAGGGCATAGAAGTCTATGGAGACTCGATGCTGGTAGTTCGACAGATGCAAGGAGAATGGGAATTGAAGGTGGAGCGATTGAGACCCTGCCTATTCCATCTTAGGAAGCTTGCACAAGCTATTCGCGATTATAAATTCAAGCACTTGCCGCGAAAAGAGAACCAGATGGCAGACGCGTTAGCCACCCTAGCCGCAACGTGGGAGAATCCGGAAAAGTTGGTGATGAGACCTCTAGTGTTGACGATAGCAAGCAGACCTAGTGTGGGACAAAGAAACTGGGCGACACATGTTGTCCCGGGCTCGCGGCCCGGTTGGGCGTGCGGAGTAGCCCGCGGGGGACTAAACCGGAGAATAATGGAGTCTCCACCCGGTGTGAACCGGGAAAATAATTTAAGGCCGCACTCACCCCTCACAAGGGAAGACCTCAAATCGTTGGGTTCGGAATGGTCCCTTACTTATGCCACTTGTAATAAAATGATTTGTGCAATAACTCAATCAAGCCTAAGCAACATTTATTTCCAAGGATAATTTGCTCCTAAGTTCGCATGCATACATCAAAAGTTCATCTAAATTCACATATAACACATCTTCATATTTACATACAACCTATGTCTGAATTTGCATACAGCCTATTTGCATATAATCTATGTCTCAATTTGCATGCATAAAGATAAATTAATATACGGAAAGCATACAAGTTAATAAAAACATTGTACTCATACATGTGGGGAATACAGATGAATGATAAATGCATAATCTTGCGTAATACCGAGAAGAAATCAGGTTCATCAAACAAAGGGATAACTACTAAGGATAATTATGCACGAAATCTGATGAAAAATGACTCAGTTCAGTGGGTGCATGTTCGTGTAGCGTTCGTAAACGCGTTCAAACGGTAAACATAAGGTTCGCGTTCGTATAGCGTTTGAGAACGCATTCGAACGGGACCGGACCTGATGAAACAAATGCATGCGCATTCGAGTAGCGTTCGTAAACGCGTTCGAATGGTAAACAGAAGGTTCACGTTCGTATAACTTTGAGAACACGTTCGAACGGGGCCAGAGAGAAAACATGCGTTCATGCGGCGTTCTGAAACGCGTTCGAATGGGGTTACAACAATGACCTCCAAAATGCAGTAAACAACATGACACATACATGAACGGATGAATAGATGACACCTAATAAATAATAACGGGCTAAAAGGCGCGGCAAAGCATTGTGGTAAAGGTTATTTAACCCCTCGAAATGGAGGACCTTTAATCCAACTTACTAAGCCCATGCGCAATGCAACATGATGCATGATTATGCAAGAAGATGACATACGAAGAAAAACAAATAACGAAATGAAAGGCGCTGCGAAGTATCGTGGTAAAGGTTCTTTATCCCCTCGAAATGGAGGACCTTTAATCCAACTTACTAAGCCCATGCGTATCACATCATAATGCACATAAAAATAAAGAAAACCATATCGAACTTCGTATACCCAATTGAACACATCTTACATCCAACCGAATATACATCATCCGGTGCGGCGAAGCATCGTGGTAAAGGATTTTAACCTCTCAAAATAGAGGACCTTTAATCGCACTTACTAAGCCCATGCGCTAATAACACAATGCATATATAAAAAGTAAAGACAATGATATCGGACTTCGTGTATCCGATTGAACATATCTCACATTCAACCGAATATACCTCATCCGGCGCGGCAAAGCATCATGGTAAAGGATTTTAACCTCTCAAAATATTGGACCTTTAATCGCACTTACTAAGCCCATGTGCTAATAAATCAATGCATATATAAAAAGTAAAGACAATGATATCGGACTTCGTGTATCCGATTGAACATATCTCACATCCAATCGGATATACATTATCCGGCGTGACAAAGCATCGTGGTAAAGGATTTTAACCTCTCAAAATAGAGGACCTTTAATCGCACTTACTAAGCCCATGCGCTTTATCTCATCATTACATAAGCAAATAACATGCGGAAATCAAGTAACAAATCAAAACAACATAAAACGAAATATGTGTCTATTACTCAAGTGGTACGTGGAGTTGTATCCCGAGTACAGATCATACTACCGTCCATTCGGAATTTGCTATGAAATTTTTGTCCGGGTTTCCATCCTATATACCACGAGAGGTGACACACTTTTGATTTTATTCAAGGGCCACAATCATGCAGTAATAAACGACTCTCATACGATAAAGATGAATAAAAAAATTAAAAAGATAGATAGAAATAATAGGAAAAAGTACCCTCAGGTCTAACCTTGTTTGTCGACTCTCGGAAGTACGATGGACGGTCGTCGAAAAAGGGGGGAATGCTCTGCAACTCCTCCGGTTCACAGGTTCACGCCTTTCCTCGCTGTTCCACTGCTCAAGCTACCGTTTTGACTCCGATTCACTGTTGTTTTCACTCCGATTCGCTACTGTTTTGCTACTGTATTTCTGCTGTATTTTGGTTACTGTTTTTGGTGTTTTAGGCTACTGTTTTTGGGTGTTTCTAAAGGCTTTAAGTGCAGTTTTTAGTTATTATTTTAGGGATTAAAAGTGCAGTTTTTTTTGGTCACTGGTTTAGGTGATTTAGGGGGCTGTTTTTTAGGTATTTTGGTGATATGGGGCTGCTGTATAGGGGCTATTTTTCGGTGATGTGTACTGCTATATAGGGGTTGTTTCGGTGGTATTTTAGGTTGTAATGGTTTCGGCAATGAAGGGGTTTATGGGGCTGTGATTTTCGGCTAAGGGTGTAGGAGGAGAAGAGAAATATTTGTTTGTTGTATGCTTGAATCAAGAGGCTTCTTTTTTTTTTGCTGTATGCGTGTGTCTGAGAGGCTCCAAGGGTTGGGAGAGGTTGTTTTTTTATAGGCAAAGGGGGTAGGGATACTCATTGCTTGACAAGGAAATGGATTTGGCATTTAAGGGGGATTTGATTTAGTGTCAAACAAGGAAATCCTAAGATTGAGTGGGGACAAAATTTGGTTAATTAGGAAGTCAATATATTTAATTTGTGTTGTTTAGGCATAATATTTGTTAAGTTAGGAATACAATATTTTTGATTGGGAATATAATTGGTTGATTGATTTTAATATTTTATTTAATTTGGTATATGATTTAATTAATATTTTATTTAATTCCCCATGTGTTAAATATGTGTTTTATTAATTGGGATGTGTTTTATGGGCTTTGGTGGGCTAATTGGGCTTGGGCGTGAGGCTAGCAGCAAAACCAGAAATATCGACGCCATTCGAACGCTGATTCGAATGCTACATGAACCCCGCAATCTGTCTGGCGTTCGAATGTGTTCACGAACGCAACACGAACGAAAACAGTGAACTTGTGAAATGAATCTGATGACGTACTTACTCTAAATTTCCCCTTCTGACGTCTGTTTCCCGTGACTCCCGTGACTTAAAAGGTAGTGCCTCCAAATGAGACTCATCATAGGGACTTATATGCAAAAATGTAGTGCCTACAGTCGCCCCCACTTTGATGGGATTTGTGTAATTTGTAACAGTGACAATCCTATCAAAGTTATGCAATGCATTTTCACTTACCTGGCTCGCCAGCTCCCATCTGACTTGTCTGCTGCCTCGACCTGAGTTGATGCTTCAGTGGACCTCGATCCTGGGACACATCTCAAAGCTAACGATGCAGGGGGACAACGACCCTCGGATGCATCCCGATAACTGCAACCGAAAACGGGGGCCTCGACCCTAGGAAACGTCCCAATACCACTGACAAGATGTGGACCTCGACCTTGGGACGCATCCCAAAACTAACGATGCAGGGGGCCAACGACCCTGGGACGCATCCCGATAACTGCAACCGACAACGGTGGCCTCGACCCTGGGACGCATCCTGATAACGTTGCCAATGTGTGGGCCTCGACCGTGGGACGCATCCCGAAACTGATGATGTAGTGGACCTCGATCCTGGGACGCATCCCAATAGCTGCAACCGACAACGGAGGCCTCGACCCTGGGACGCATCTCAATACCACTGACAAAAGGTAGGTCCCGACCCTGGGACGCATCCCGAGACTGATGACGCAGTGGACCTCGATCCTGGGACGCATCCCAATAACTGCAACTGGTACATGTGTGGGCCTCGACCCTGGGACGCATCCCGAAACTGATGATGTAGTGGACCTCGATCCTGGGACGCATCCAAATAACTGTAACTGGTACATGTGTGGGCCTCGCCCCCTGGGACGCATCCCAAAAATGCTGATGGTATGTTGATGCTTCTAATCGGCTTGTCTTTGCCGCCTTCTCTTTTCTTCTTCAAAACCTTTGAATATAAAACAAACACAAAACGAACGCCAAAATGTGTTACGTGTATGCATGCATGCATGAGTTCCCTTATCCCATCGGGTTAGGCCTTCGGCCAAGTCTTCTCTTTCTTAGGCAAAATATTGCTTCAATATGTCCACGTTGATCGGCTCAGTGAAACTCTGCTACTGCTCGCCCTTTGACCACTTTGGTGGTGAGATACTCAATGTCAAACTCTATCAGCAATACTAACCATCTGCCCAATTTCCCCACTAGCGAAGGCACTGAATGTAGATATTTCAGAGGATTCTCCTTTGCCACTACCTGGATCTTGTAAGACTGGAAATAATGTCGCAATTTTCTGGAATCCCATACCACTGCGAGACAGATCTTCTCTACTTCCTGATATTGAGCCTCATACAGGAGCATCTTCTTACTCAGATAGTAAACTGCATGTTTTACCCCTGTCTCATCTGCCTGTACTATCATTGCCCCCAGTGTTTCTGATTCTATGGCCAAGTACAATATCAAAGGTCTGCCCAGTCTCGGAGGTTTCAATACAGGAGGCTTCACCAAATATTCCCTGATCTTGTTGAAGGCTGACTGACACTGCTCATTCCATTTCACTGGCTGGTCCTTTCTCAACAGTTTGAAAATAGGCTCACACACTGACGTCAACTTGGCGATGAACCGACTGATGTACTTCCTCAGGAATGCTCTGACTTCCTTCTCAGTCTTCGGTGCTGGCATCTCTGTGATTGCCTTGATCTTTTCAGAGTCTACCTCTATTCCTCCCATTCCCACTGTATGTCCCAGCAATTTTCCAGATGTCATCCCAAACACACATTTCTTGGGATTTAGCCGCAGGTTGTATTTTTTAACTCTCTGAAGGAACCTTTCCAGTGCTTCAATATGCCCAGCTCTCGTCTCTGATTTCACCATCATGTCATCCACATACACTTCAATCTCTTTGTGCATCAAGTCGTGGAATAGCGTAGTGGCCATCCGCTGATACGTAGCTCCCGTATTCTTGAGCCCAAACGGCATTACCCTGTAACAATAAGTACCCCACTCGGTAACAAAGGCAGTCTTGTGCTTATCTTCCTCAGCCATGAGCACCTGATTGTAACCTGAAAACCCGTATGCAAATGAATACATAGCAGATAGAGCCGTACTATCAACCAGAACATCTATATGCGGTAGAGGAAAATCATCTTTCGGGCAAACCTTGTTGAGATCTTTGTAATCCACACATATTCTGACTTTCCCGTCTTTCTTCGGTACTGGCACAATATTTTCTAACCACTCGGGATACTTCACTACTTCCAAGAACCCCACATATATCTGTTTCTTAACTTCCTCTCTGACTTTCTCAGCCCATTCTGGTCTCATCCGTCGGAGTTTCTGTTTCACCGGCCTCATATTCGGATAAGTTGGTATTGTGTGCTGGGCAATATTTCTGTCTACCCCAGGCATGTCCTCATAGGACCAAGCAAAGACTTTGGCATATCTGACCAATACTTCCTCTAATTTCTCCCTCTCCTCGGAGGTAACTTCACTTGCAATCAGAATTTCCTTGGGGTTCTCAGATGTACCCAAGTTAAATGCAGTAGTTCTGGTTGAACTGATATCAAATATGTTTGATTCATGTAGGGCAAATGGAAATGACTCAGGTAAGTAAGCAAAAGAAATGTCTTTATTATTGGATAGTGCAGAAGTACATTCAAACAAATCAGGAAGGTAAATGTCTTCATCGTCTATAGACACTTCTTCATCTGCAACTAGGTTTTCTTCAGACTTTTTATCCTCTTCAAGAGTCAGGCTCTCCAACTTCATCAGTTATTCTTCCCAATTCTCTGCTTCTTCCCCAACTTCTTTGGTCAGCAACTTCTTGCCCAGCATCTCTTGGAAGATCTCAAAACCAGGTACCACAATCCCGTTAACTTCTATTGGTTCGGGCTCACCCTGATACCCTGAAGCCTTCACAAAACAATCTGCCAGTTTCAACCCTTTATTTTTAACCTTCCGCTTTTCTTCATCAGATTTGTACCCCAAACCCCTATGAGTATTCTGTCCTCTGAAGTCTGGCAGTTTTGAACCCTTACCCGGCTCGAACTTCATTTTTCCCATGATCCTAGCTACCTTAGGATCCACTCATTCCTCAAAAGTTGCCGACACTTGGAACCTCGTGAAAGGTTATATTTCCAAAGCAGCCACATCATTGTCTACCTCAGCTCGTATGGTGACAATTTCTCCCTCATACGGGAACTTAATCATCTGATGCAGAGTGGAGGGCACGCCCCCAAGCTTATGAAACCAAGGCCTTCCCAACAACAAGGCAAAAGTGACTGGATGTCCAACACTGTGAACTCAACTTCGTCCTCAATAGGACCAACCTTGACTGCTGCTACAAAGGTACCCTCAACTCCTCGCTTACTGTCATCATAAGCCTTGATAGTCATACTAGAGTGATCCAGATCTGTTTTTTTCATACCCAGCTTGGCAAAAATCTTCAACGGGCACACATTGATGGACGAGCCATCATCCACCATCACACAAGAGGTCCTCTTACCTCTCACTTTTGCTCTGATAAACAAGGGTCTATTATGATTTCTCCCCTCAGCTGTGAGTTCTTACTCAGAAAAAGTGATTGCCTGCAAAGCCTCCTTTTGCACTGACCCAACAAATATTGCGGGGTTGGCATCTTCCGTCACCACTATCTTGCTTAAGGCCTCAACCATGGCCAGCTTGTGCTCATGAGATGCACACAACAAATCCCAGATACTCACTTGTGCTCGGGTTTTCCTCAACTGCTGCAGCACTATATCTCCCTCGGTATTTTCTGTATTCTCAGCCGCTTCTCTATCCTCTGATAACACTCATTTACCCTTCTCAGTCATATCATTATAGAAACGTCCAGTGCGTGTCATCCCCCTTACTTCTTCTTCATCACTACTAGAGAAGTCTGCCCTGAAACTCTTCCCCTGTTCTGTTTCATCTTCGCTGTTACTATCCCAAATCCCAAGGCAAACGGCTTAGAGGTCAAAGGATTTGAGGAAAAGGTTCTCGGGTAGGCCAGAGTTTATCATATAGGTTGGTGGCGCGACAGAGTGGTAATTTGGTAAAGGGTTCTGGTGTGTGTTGGGACATTCTGTTTCAAGGTCGGGTATCTTTTTGGAGTCTATAAGGTCTTGGATTTCATGGCGGAGTCGGGCACAGTTTTTCGGTATCATGGCTTTTCTGTTGGTGGAATTGGCAATATTGGTTTAGGTTGAGATGTGGTGGTGGAGGGTTTGGGAGTGGTTTGGTTTCTAGGGGTTTCAGAAGTCCTTGTCTCTTCAACTTTTCCAATATTTTGGACAAGGGTCTACCCAAGTTGGAGAATCTCCGATTTCGGATAGCGGCAATCTCAACAGAAATGGGCTTTGTTCCCGATGTCCCCCCAATGGGCCTCCTATTCAGACCATAGAATTTTCTATTCTCGGCCTCTTCTTCCTCAATATCCATGACAATTTCCCTCAACTGTCGAAAATCAGTAATCATGGAGGTCATCCTCCTTAGCTTCCCATAGATTGAGGTCTTGGTGCCCTTGATGATCATTTTTATCTGGTCCTTCTCTGAGGGCCTGATCTGCATCTTTAAGAGGTGGCTTCTCCAGCGGTCCACATACTCCTTGAAACTTTCTTCCGGTTTTTGTCTGGTGTTCTCCAGATCACGGAGTGACAGATCTATCTCCAAGTCCGTGACATACTGTTTCAGGAATGCATCAGCCAATTCCCTTCAATCTTCTCTTACTTTCTTCTCAAGGCTGTGATACCATACCACCGGTGCCCCCTCGAGTGACATTCCAAACATCTTATGTACCTGTCGCTTTGTCAAACCCACAAAACTCATAACTGATACATACTGACGGAGATGAACCCTCGGATCCCCATTCCTGTTGAACTTAGCCATATCTGGCATCTTCAACTGAGCAGGCAACTGTTGTTCGAAGGTCATTGCCTCATAATCTAACAACTCTTCACGTTTACCGTTCATTTTGCGAGTAACTGTTTCAACCTGATCCCGAAGCTTCTGAAATTCCGCCTGAGACCCAACCACTCTACCTGTTGCATACTCTGCCATGTCGTCATCAAAAGAGGGGATATCATCCCCTAACCCATTCGGAGGCTCCTCGCGCCACACATTCTCAGAATTCCCCCCGGTACGGGGTACAGCCATACCAGCCACAGCAGTAGTCAAGGCTTGTAACTGTTCAGTAATTTTGGCGAGACCGTTTTCCAATTGATCTATCTGGGATACCTCGTTATCGAATGTACTCATATTTGTTACCGGTCTTTTATTGAGTCTTCCCTTTTTCCTAACCCAACAGGAATCTATGATGTCTTTTATAGACATAGAGGGTGTTAACATTTTATATGTATGCATGAGATGAATAAGATGCATGCGATACAAGGAATATATCAACTCATTAAAATTTTCTCACAAATCGGCCCATCATCATTTTAGGATCTTTTGGGCCAACTGTCATAGGAGTGAACTCGTCCCAATTTAAAGAAGTCCAACCGTATCCAAATGATAATGCTCCCAAACACAAACGTATAATGGCCCATTGGCGTTTTAGAAGCTTTTGGCCCAATCATCATAAGATACGTTCTTGTCCCAGTTTAAATGGCCCAACAAGCCCATACTTCATGACAAAAGGTCTTAATGGATCCAAACGACAATGTTCCCAAACACAAGCATACAAAATTAATTTCTACAGAGTGGCACATCAACATTTCAGAAGCTTTTGGCCCAATTGTCATAGGATCAGAACTCGTCCCAGTTTAAATGGCCCAACAAGTTCCCATTTCTGACAAGAGGCCCAACTGCCTCCAAATGAGGATGGTCTACAAGCACAAGGAAATAGTTGCTATAGGCCATACAACCCCGATCTAGGTGTGGGTTTGCGGGAGTGTAGACAAAGACTCTCACTGGCGAAGGATTGCCCACAACTAGGTCTCCCCACTCAAGGGTTCGAGCGACCAAGTGAGCGCACCTTTTTTATACCCTAAAGTACGTGCCAACAAGCTATGGTGTGTGACTGACTGTCAAATGGATTTCCCGTTGTAGATTCCCCAGAGGGAGGGTGGAGCAAGGCTCTCTTAAGTACCCTAGCCTCTTAGGCTCTTATCGCTTGGTGACAGGAATAAACAACGAGTCCTCCAAATTAGTCCATCACAATAGGCTACGAGTAAATGATTATCTAGGTGCCATCACAGCTTTTCCTAATAGAAAGGTAGTGAATGAAGGAAGACATCAAACCATTACCCAGCCTTAAAAGTGCCTTTGATTAAACCCCTTTTAACACACAGTAGACACGGTTAATTAAAGCACAAATCATAATATTACAAGACATTATTTCGGGGCCGATTCTCTATACCAGTGGAGTCGCCAGACTGTGGGACACAGAAACTAGGCGACGCATGTTGTCCCGGGCTCGCGGCCCAGTTGGGAGTACGGAGTAGCCCGCGGGGGACTAAACCGGAGAATGATAGAGTCGCCACCCGGTGTGAACTGGGAAAATAATTTAAGGCCGCACTCACCCCTCGCAAGGGAAGACCTCAAACTGTTGGGTTCGGAATGGTCCCTTACTTATGCCACTTGTAATAAAATGATTTGTGCAATAATTCAATCAAGCTTAAGAAACATTTATTTCCAAGGATAATTTGCTCCTAAGTTCGCATGCATACATCAAAAGTTCATCTAAATTCACATATAACACATCTTCATATTTACATACAACCTATGTCCGAATTTGCATACAGCCTATTTGTATATAATCTATGTCTCAATTTGCATGCATAAAGATAAATTAACATACGGCAAGCATACAAGTTAATAAACACATTGTACTCATACATGTGGGGAATACAGATGAATGACAAATGCACAATCTTGCGTAATACCGAGAAGCAATCAGGTTCATCATACGAAGGGATAACTACTAAGGACAATTATGCACGAAATCTGATGAAAAATGACTCAATTCAGTGGGTGCACATTCGTGTAGCGTTCGTAAATGCATTCAAACGATAAAGAGAAGGTTCGCGTTCGTATAGCGTTTGAGAACGCGTTCGAATGAGACCGAACCTGATGAAACAAATGCATGCGCATTCGAGTAGCGTTCGCAAACGCGTTCGAATGGTAAACAGAAGGTTCGCATTCGTATAGCGTTTGATAACACGTTCGAACGGGGCCAGACAGAAAACATGCATTCATGCGGCATTCTGAAATGTGTTCGAATGGGGTTACAATAGTGACCTCCAAAATGCAGTAAACAACATGACACAGACATGAACGGATGAATAGATGACACCTATTAAATAATAACAGGCTAAAAGGTACGGCAAAGCATCTTGGTAAAGGTTCTTTAACCCCTCGAAATGGAGGACCTTTAATCCAACTTACTAAGCCCATGAGCAATGCAACATGATGCATGATTATGCAAGAAGATGACATATGAAGAAAAGCAAATAACGAAATGAAAGGCGCGGCGAAGTATCGTGGTAAAGGTTCTTTAACCCCTTGAAATGGAGGACCTTTAATCCAACGTACTAAGCCCATGCGCATCATATCATAATGCATATAAAAATAAAGAAAACCATATCGAACTTCGTATACCCGATTGAACACATCTTACATCCAACCGAATATACATCATCCGGCACGGCGAAGCATCGTGGTAAAGGATTTTAACCTCTCAAAATAGAGGACCTTTAATCGCACTTACTAAGCCCATGCGCTAATAACACAATGCATATATAAAAAGTAAAGACAATGATATCGAACTTCGTGTATCCGATTGAACATATCTCACATTCAACCGAATATACATCATCCGGCGTGGCAAACCATCATGGTAAATGATTTTAACCTCTCAAAATAGAGGACCTTTAATCGCACTTACTAAGCCCATGCGCTAATAACACAATGCATATATAAAAAGTAAAGACAATGATATCGGACTTCGTGTATCCGATTGAACATATCTCACATCCAATCGAATATACATTATCCGACGCGGTAAATCATCGTGGTAAAGGATTTTAACCTCTCAAAATAGAGGACCTTTAATCGCACTTACTAAGCCCATGCGCTTTATCTCATCATTACATAAGCAAATAACATGCGGAAATCAAGCAACAAATCAAAACAACATAAAACGAAATATGCGCCGTTTACTCAAGTGGTACATGAAGTTGTATCCTGAGTACAGATCATACTACCATCCATTCGGAATCGGCTATGAAATTTCTGTCCGTGTTTCCATCCTATATACCACGAGAGGCGACACACTTTTGATTTTATTCAAGGGCCACAATCATGCACTAATAAACGACTCTCATGCGATAAAGATGAATAAAACAATTAAAAAGATAGATGGAAATAATAGGAAAAAGTACCCTCAGGTCTAACCTTTTATGTCGACTCTCGGAAGTACGGTGCACGGTCGTCGAAAAAGGGGGGAATGCTCTGCAACTCCTCTAGTTCACAGGTTCACGCCTTTTCTCGCTGTTCCACTGCTCAAGCTACCGTTTTGACTTCGATTCGCTGTTGTTTTGACTCCGATTCGCTGCTGTTTTGTTACTGTATTTCTGCTGTATTTTGGTCACTATTTTTGGTGTTTTAGGCTACTGTTTTTGGGTGTTTCTAAAGGCTTTAAGTGCAGTTTTTAGTTATTATTTTAGGGATTAAAAGTGCAGTTTATTTTGGTCACTGGTTTAGTTGATTTAGGGGTGCTTTTTTTTAGGTATTTCGGTGATATGGGGCTGCTGTGTAAGGGCTATTTTTCGGTGATGTGTGCTGCTGTATAGGGGCTGTTTTGGTGGTGTTTCAGGTTGTAATGTTTTCGGCAATGGAGAGGTTTATGGGGCTGTGATTTTCGCCTAAGGGTGTAGGAGGAGAAGAGAAATATTTGCTTGCTGTATGCGTGAATCAATAGGGTTCTTTTTTTTGTTGTATGCGTGTGTCTGAGAGGCTCCAATGGTTGGGAGAGGTTGGTTTTTTATAGGTAAAGGGGGTAGGGCTACTCCTTGCTTGACAAGGAAAGGGATTTGGCATTTAAGGAGGATTTGATTTAGTGTCAAACAAGGAAATCCTAAGATTGAGGGGGGACAAAATTTGGTTAATTAGGAAGCCAATATATTTAATTTGTGTTGTTTAGGCATAATATTTGTTAAGTTAGGAATACAATATTTTTTATTGGGAATATAATTGGTTGATTGATTTTAATGTTTTATTTAATTTGGTATATGATTTAATTAATATTTTATTTAATTCCCCATGTGTTAAATATGTGTTTTATTAATTGGGATGTGTTTTATGGGCTTTGGTGGGCTAATTGGGCTTAGGCGTGAGGCTAGCAGCAAAACCAGAAATACTGACGCCGTTCGAACGCTGATTCGAACGCTACACGAACGCCCGCAATCTGCCTGGCGTTCGAACGTGGTCACGAATGCAGCACGAACGAAAACAGTGAACTTGTGAAATGAATCTGATGACGTACTTACTTTGAATTTCCCCTTTCGACGTCCGTTTCCCGTGACTTCCATGACTTAAAAGGTAGTGCCTCCAAATGAGACTCATCATAGGGACTTATATACAAAAATGCAGTGCCTACACCCAGTTACGAGATCGAAAGGATCTTAGAAGTAGAAGTCAATGATGGAAGACCTTGGTGCTACGATATTCAGTGATACCTAGAACGCGGAGAATTCTCAGAAGAAGCAGGTAGGAAGGACAGGATAGCCATTCAGAAGTTGGCCTCCCAGTATGTGAGTTTGAAGGGAGAATTGTACAAGAGACAAGCTAATGGCATCCAGCTGAAGTGTTTAAGGAAGGAAGAGGCTCAGAAAGCGATGGAAGAATTACACGTCGGGGTGTGTGGACCGCACATGAACAGATTGAATTTGTCTCGCAAGATAGTGAGACATGGATTCTACTAGTTGACCATGGAAGCTGACTGCGGGAAGCTGGTGAAGCATTGTCACGATTCCCAAGCGTATATTAACTTGAACCATCCACCGTATACGGAGTTGCACAGACTGTCGGAGCCGTGGCCTTTTTCGGCATGTGGAATTGACATGATCGGAGAAATTCAACCGCATGCATCGAATGGACATCGTTTCATAGTAGTAAAGTAGACTACTTTTCGAAATAGGTAGAATCCAAGTCATTTCGTAATGTTACAGCAAAGCAGATGGCGAAGTTCATAGCCCGGAACATCATATGTTGATACGGAATGTCGCATCACGTGGTAACGGACAACAGAGTTCAGTTTCAAGGAGAAACCAAGGCAATGCTATAGAAATATGGCATAGGACATCACAAGTCGTCACCTTATAGACCACAAGCAAATGGGGCAGTCGAGGCAGCCAATAAGACAATAAAGAAGATACTAACCAAGATGACGGAAAGTTACAGAGATTGGGCGGAGAAACTACCGTACACCCTGTGGGGTTACAAAACTTCCGTGAGAACGGCAATGGGAGCCACACCATATTCTTTGGTCTACGGAATGGAGGCAGTATTACCGGTAGAAGTTGAGATACAGTCTATGAGGGTATTAGCAGAAGCAGAGTTACCTAAACAAGAATGGACATTGCAGAGATTTAAATAGTTAGCATTGCTGGATGAGAAGAGGATGAAGTCCTTACATCATATGCAGTTATACCAGAAGAGATTGGATCGAGCATTCAACAAGAAGGTGCGTCCTACCAAGATCAGAAATGGTGATCTGGTACTTAAGCAGTCAAAGCCGTCAACATTGGACCCGAGGGGAAAGTTCAGACCCAACTAGGAAGGAACCCTACATAGTCAAGAAAGTGATGGGAAACGGGGCAATGAGACTATCAGATTTAGAAGGAAACGAGTTCACCGAGCCAATCAATGTGGACAGATTGAAGCAATATTTTGCATAAGGAAGAGAAGACCTAACCCGATGGAATAGGAAATTCATCCATGCATGCATGCATTCATGTAACGTATTTGCATTCCTTTTTGTGTTTTGTTTCGTTTTGTATCCGCAGGTTTTGAAGAAAGAAAAGAAAAAAGCGACAAATACAAGCCAACCAGAAGCAGCAAACAGTACAGTGACAGTGGTTTTCGAGAATGAATCTCAGGGTTGAGGCCCATGTAACTAACAGTTTTCAGGAAGGAATCCCAGAGTTGAGGCCCACATCACTAGCAGTCTTCGAGAATGAATCCCAGGGGGCGAGACCCGCATTATCAGCAGTTGAAAGGAAGAATTCTAGTGGAGTGAAAAAAAAGCCCTTAATGGTTAGGCATATGTCCGATGATGAAATTGTTTTCTGTAGGGTGAAACCTTAGAAACGATAAGTCTGAGATGTGCTCTCGTCCGATATTTTGAGTGGTTGATCTCAGCTAGACTCGCTGGCACTTAATTACAAGATCTTAGCAGTAGAAGCCTGAGTAGTCAAGGAGATGACTAGTTGAAGAGATGGCGGATCGGTGAATGACCGTTTCCTTAGATGTCCATCCTGATTTACTTGCGTTACGATATGTGATATGGTTGAAAATAAAAGAAAAGTCTTTGAATAAGAAAAAATAAACCACCTATAATCGATAAGCGTGAAGCTACCCATGGGCGAGTATTAGGACCACCATGAGGAGAAATGCTACCTTAAAAGGTAGATGCGTTGAAAAAAAAATAAATGAATGAATGAAGAGACGAAAGAAAAGAAAGAGAAAACCATATCATATTGAGTACGAGGAAGTAATTACAGAGCATGATCAAGACATCTAGGTTGGTTAGACTCACTAATCCCGTTCTTTGAAACAAAATCATCGAGTTGGCTTACTTAAGGATTAAGCTGTAAAAGAACCTTGGCACACACACAATTGGAGTCTAGTTCAGATCATTCGGATTTGAGTTGTATCAGGTACTTTGAAGATTCTCTGGTTTCGACGTAGGCATCCTTTGAAGACAAAAATATGTATAACTATTGGGACTATCTTGTAAAAGAGAGTAATATGATATGACAGTATGGAACACCACCGAGTGTAAGCAACGAAGAACAAAAAAGATAAACCAAGTCTGGGGGCGACAAACCTACCACATCTGATACAATAACGGTTTGGGAATGGACCACCCCACAGAAACGGTTCGGTAATGGACCACCTCACAGTAACGGTTCTGGAATGGACCACCTCACAATAACGGTTCGGGAATGGACCACCTCACAGTAACGATTCGGGAATGGACCACCTCACAGTAACGGTTCGGGAATGGACCACCTCACAGTAACGGTTCGGGAATGGACCACAAGTCGCAGCACCTCACCACCATCAAATCAGTTTGAAGCATCTCAACAACAAGTAAGTCAGGCAGCAGCTGGTGAGCCAGGTAAGTAAAAATGCATGCATGACTTTGATAGGATTGTCACTGTCACACACTGCACAAGCCCATCAAAGTGGGGGCTACTGTATACACTTGCATTCTTACATGAGCCCGATGATGAACCTTGGTCGGAGGCACTACCCGATAAGTTACGGAAGTTGTGGAAAACGGATGTCGGAAGGGGAAATTCAAGATAAGTACGACATCAAATATAATTCACATGTTCACTGTGTTTACGTTCGTGCCGCGTTCGGAAACACGTTCGAATGGCAAACAGATTACGGGCATTCGTGTAGCGTCTGAAGAAGCGTTCGAACGACCATCGGTATTTCTGTTTTACTGCTAGCCATACGCCCAAGCCCATCTAAAGCCCATTTAGCCCACCAAGCCCAATCCAAAAATAATTAAAACACTTAAAATACATGTCACAAATTAAATCAAATCCTAAATTAAATAAAACAAATCACCTTCATAAACTAAATAAATCAAATCAAATCAAAATAAATCTCCTTCCTAAACCAAACAAATAAAATCCAATCACCTCCCAAAATAAATATATCCCCACGAAAATTACACAAGATCCTTTCCTTTAATAAATTAATTAATCCTCTCCCTTATGGACATGATTTCGTTCCTTACCTAGAAACCCTAGTGCACCATTATAAAAGAAACCAAAATTCCAAACCCTTAACCCCGGAGAGACTCACAACAACCTTCAAGAAAAAAACATAAGAAAATAATAGAAAACCCTAAGCTCTCTCTTCACCTAGACATTCACCCCTCTCCCTAGAGCACATTCATGCCCAAACACCAAGAAGAAAACACTATCAACCACCGAAAACTACAACATCAAAATACCCATCTATCACCAAAAATCACACCCAAAACAACCCTCTTACATTACAGAAAACAGCACCCCTAAAATAATCCCTAAATCACCAAAAATTGCACTCCAAAATCCCCCTAAAACGCCAAAAAAACTGCACCCTAAAACAATCCAAGTTTCACCCAAAACAGCGGCAAAGGAATGGCTAAAAACACCGAGTAAAGATCAAGAAAGCAGCAGCAAAAACAGTGGAACAGTGAAGGAAAATAGTAGACCAGAAAACCAAAAAAGTTGTGGAACAATAACCCTTTTGGCGACGACGTGACGCACTTTTGAGGAGCAACTTAAAAGGTAAGACCTAAGGGCACATTTTATTACTTTTTATTTTGTAGTTTGGATGCGGCACGCTCGGTTGGACATGGAATATGTCCAGCCGGGTGTGCGAGGTCCTATATCAAAGATGACCAAATTCTTGGTCACATCTTTCTGTAACATTCCTTTATTTATTTATCGCACATTTATTTCGTATTATTAGTTCTTTATCATTCCGTATTTTTTTTCTTTCTTTGCTTATGTGTTGTTATATGCATTATCATACTTAATGCCCATTTTTGTGATTGCATTGTGTTAACGCGTGAATGTTGCCTCTCGTGGTATATTGGATGGAAACCTAGATATAAATTCTGTAGGCGAATCCGAATGGATGGTAGTGCGGTCTGTACTTGGGATACAACTCCACGTACCACTTGGGGAAACATTCCCGCATGTGTTTACTGCATTATGGATACCACTTTCGCCACTTCGTTCGAACGTGTTCCCGAATGCTACTCGAACGCACACATTCTGTCTCGCTCCCGTTCGAACGTGTTTCCGAATGCTACACGAACGCGGGCATTCTGGGCAGATTCCTTTATCATGTCTTAGGCATTTTTTGTGTTCATTGTCTCGTTATCTACTTTCTATGTGTCTTTTTCTTTATTGTTAATCTAATGCGCATGGGCTAACTAGGGTGGATTAAAGGTCCTCCATTCGAGGGAAATACCTAAAGGCTACCTTTACCACGATGTTTTGTCGCGCCGGACGAAGTACACTCGATTGAATGTGAAATATGTTCAATCAGGCATACAAGGTCCCATATTATTGCTTTATTTATCTTCTATGTATTGTTGCTTGATGCGTATGGGCTAATTATGTTGGTTTAAAGGTCCTCTATTTCAGAAAAAGTCTAAAAGGCTACCTTTACCACGATATTTTGCCGCGCCTTTTATCATTTCATTATTTATTTTTCGCATATTAGTTCTTTTTTTATTCATGCATTGTAATCTAATGCGCATGGGCTAACTAGGGTTGATTAAAGGTCCTCCATTCGAGGGAAACGCCTAAAGGCTACCTTTACCACGATGTTTTGTCACGCCGGAGGAAGTACACTCGATTGAATGTGAAATATGTTCAATCGGGCATACTACATTGTGTATTTTTTTATTCATGCATGTGTTTGTGTCATTTCAGATGCCATTTTGGTAATCTCGTTCGAACGCGTTTCCGAACGCTACACGAACGTATACATTCTTCCTCATTCCATTTGAACGCGTTTACGAACGCTACTCGAACGCACATCTATTTTGTTTTATCATGCATCAGGTCTTACCCCGTTTGAACGCATTTCCGAATGTTATACGAACGCGGACATTCTGTTTCATTTACGTTTGAACACATTTAAGAACGCTACTCAAACGCGCACGTATTCAGCTTTACCATGCATCAGGTCTTATCCCATTCGAACATGTTTCTGAATTCTATACGAACGTGAACATTCTGTTTACCATTTGAATGCATTTTCAAACGCTACACGAACGGACATACAGTGCACAGACTTCTTTTCGTCACATTTCATGCATGTTTGCTTCCTTGATCATTTCTTTTTCACTATATGATTAATCATATCATTTCATTATTTACGCTTAGACAATTATCATCTATTTATATTTCTATATTTATCTATTTAATGTGTTTATGAATTGTGTGCTTGCTGTTATGTCGATTTACTTCTATGCATGCGAATTTAGATATAGGTTGTATGCAAACTTAGATATAGGAAATTCTTATGTATGTATGTTGTGTAGACTTGGTTGTATTATTGTACAAATTCGTTCATTACAAGTGGCATAAGTAAGGGACCATTCCAAACCCAAAGGTTTGAGGTCTTCCCTTGCGAGGGGTGAGTGCGGCCTTAAATCATTTCCCAGTTCACACTGGGTGGCGACTCCTTTATTCTCCGGTTTAGTCCCCCGCGGGCTACTCCGTACTCCCAACTGAGCCGCGAGCCCGGAACAGCGTCGCCGATTTCTGTGTCCTACATAATCATAAGGACTTTTATCATTTATATATCCAGGTAATCCAATTACAAATGATAAAAGAGCAATTTCATTTGTCACATAGTTAATTTGTATAACAACACCATGTTCTGTACAAATAGTGATGCTATGTGTCATAATGATCCAACAATCAGAGCTTGGGTGGTAGGTGTATGGGGGGCGACAATATGTAATGCCCTCATAGGTCAAGGTTTTTCAGATACAGAGCAGCTCATAATTTTCATATTTTCAGTACACAGTTTTCAGAAATTAGATTTTAGAAAATAGTTTTCGGATACCAGAGTTTCAAAAGTAGTTTTCAGAAAGATCATTTTTATGAAGTGATTTTTCTAAAACTTTAGTTTTAAAGACCTAATGTTTTGATTTGAGATTTTTAGTTTTCTTGTCCACTAACTTAGATCGAATAGCGATCTAACCCCCCACTCCCAGTTTTCTTTAGTTGCAGGTTTGCTTGGAGGACGAACTTAGGATGACGAATACTGATGTAGTCATTAGGGTTTGGAGTCCACCAGTTCAGAGTCAGAGAGCATAAGAGTCCAGTCAGATTCAAAGTAATGATGCATGTATACACTAGTGTAGTATAAGTCATTATAAGTGTCTGTTAATATTTGTAAAGAGAATTATATTTGAGTATACAGTTATGAGAAACAAAAGCATTTTATATTGTTGAGTTGGGCTATGGTCTTTGTGCATGACTTTGCATTTAGATGGTTTAATATACAGTCGGGAAGTCAGAGGCTAATGGGGTTAGTACTGCTATCCCCCACCGATAACATATCCCAGATTTGGGGATGTTACAGGAACTGTAGGTCCATTTGGTCCTCCCAAGAGACATGTCTTCTGTTAACCAGTTTTTTCAGAAATTCTCCCTCGTGCTAGCTCGATATACTGTAGCAAATTAAATATAATTGGATAGTCCATTTGGAAACTCACATATGTTATTAATATGATTAATTATATATTTGTCGCACATGGAACTTATATTAATTTTAAGATATGATATTTATTTAATGTTAATAATTATAAGATTATCACTTAACATTTTATAATTTTAAATCATGTAATTATTAAATTATATTTTGTATATAATTTGAGTTTTGGAAATAAATGGATTTAAAATTTGATTTTAAATTCATATCTTAATTAAGATGGAAATTACAAGAGTTATTTTTGCAACTTGATTATGTTTTAATAAAGACATTAAATAAAATATTTTTGTAACAAAATAGTCTCATTGGTCGAATTTTATAGGGTGGAGGGGAAGGCTTTTGGTTATTTTTTAGACAACATAAACCTTAGATATAAATAAGAGAAGTGTTTTCCTCTTTACCCTAATCTCATTCTAAGAAACCCTAGCCACCCTTATTCCTAGTTTTCTCTCAAGAGTTGAAAGAAAAAGAAAGAACAATAAAAGAAAAAATATTTTTGTGTGAAAACTTTTCTTTAAAGAGTTTAGAGATCAAGATTATGTGTGAAGCCCGCACTTCATTTCGTTTATAACGAGTTATAGCACCGAAGGTCAATTGGTGTTGACGCAAAAACCTTTTTACTTCTCTTCTTGCACCATTCGCTGCTCACTGCTGCCACTTTAATCACTTGTTTGTGTTGTGATTTTATTGTGATTTTATCCAGAATTCTTTAGAACATAAAGGAATATTTTATGAATGTTTTGGGACTGTTCTGGAGTCATTATTTTATCCAAAACCATGGTAGAAAAATCAACGAATGGCTAGCATAAAAATAGTGAATTGTGCACGCGTAAACAATATTTTTTATGTGCAAAACAATCCAGATTTTGGGCTGCTGTTCGTGCTGGAAAAAATCATCAAAAACTAAAGCAAAACAAGTCCAAAGAAGGTGGACAGTTTCAACTTAGAAAGGGCAAAGGCAGAAAAAAATTTCAATGTCGATCCCGATTCCTAACACGCTTTCGAAGCTTAGGAAATCGTTTCCAACAATTGGCATCCAGAGTAAGGTTGAAAGGTGTTCTTAACACTTCTTATTTTCATTAAAAAGTTTCTGTTTTTATTTATTTATATGTGATATAAAATTTTTATGCATGTTGTGATAAGTAGGCACAAATTTTATATTCATGTGATTAATGTTTATGTTTAAGTTCATGTGATGAATGTATTGCATTGGTCGTAAAATTTTTCGACTCTTATTTTTATGTTAAATTATTCTGGGCTGTCCAATGGCTATTTGGGGTTAGAAAAATCATCAAAAATAGAAGCAAAAAAAGTCCAAAGAAGTTGGACAGTTTCGGCTTAGAAGGGGCAAAAGCACAAAAACATTTCAAGGTTAATCTCGGCGCCTAACATTCTTCCGCCGCGCGGGAAATCATTTCCTACAATTGGCATCCAGAGCGAGGTTGAAAGGTTTTCTTTAACCTTATTATTTTCATTAAAACCTTTTTGTTTTTATTTATTTATATGTGATATAAATTGTTTTATGCATGTTGTAATGAGTAGGCACAAATATTATATTCATGTGATGAATGTTTATGTGTAAGTTCATGTGATGAATGTATTACATTGGTCGTAAATTTTTATGGCTCTTATTTTTATATTAAATTATTCAGGGCTGTTCGGGTGTAGAAAAATAATCAAAAACAGAAGCAAAATAAGTCCAAATAAGCTGGACAGCTTTGGCTTAGAAAGGGCAAAAGAAGAAAAAAAATTCAAGATCAATCCCAGTGCCTAACATGCTTCCGCCGCGAAGAAAATCGTTTCCTACAATTGGAATCCAGAGCGAGGTTGAAAGGTGTTCTTAATGTTAGTGTCCTAGACATGAGCCACGAGATCTCTAAGCGTGATTAATTAGTGTGAATAAATCAAGAAGTTTGCGGAATTAACTTACATTGATCGGCTTTGACTTTAAAAACTTTTATGGATGTTGAAGCTTCCAAGCCCCTTTTGTTGTTCCAAACTCATGGGTGAGTATCCCTATCACCTTCACTTGACTCCTTTAAGTGCTAGCAAGAACAAAAGTGGCAGATTTTTGCTCTCCAAGAGAAGCAACAAATCGGTCTGGAGAGAGGAAGAAATCGGCCAATCTTCAAAAGAGTCAGAGGCTAATTGACTTTGTTCCTTTCGGCCAAGCTGATCAGAGGCCAATTCGGCCTACCTTCAAGTTAGAGGCCATTCTCATTTTATTCGGCCAATGTTCAAAACAGAGAGCCATTTTCTAATCTTCTAAAGACAGAGGCCAAAATCGGCCAATTGAGAAGAAAAAGAATGCTTTTCTTTTCGGCCTCAAAAAGGGAATTCAATGGCCACACGGCAAAATGGGAAAAAGTGATAATAATGAATAATTCCAAAAAATTCATTAATTAATTATCTTTTGTTGGTAGGTGTGATGGGTTAGTAAATCCAATTTAAATTGTCCCAACAACTTCCATCAACAAATGACTAGATGATGTATGTAAGTGGGTCCCACCTCATTGAATTCAAAATTCAAGTTACTTACACAACACACTTTTGGGCTCGGGTTCATTTAATCCAATTAAACGAATTATCCGTCGCGACGTAATTAAATCTAATTTAATTAAATACTAATGCCCAGCAAAATTATTACGAAAGTCGCTTACGAATTAATTCCAAATTAATTTTTTCGTTAGAATTTAAATCCAATTTAATTCCGCATTGAAATCCAATTTCAATTTATATATCTAAAATATTATTTTAGCCATAGTAAAATCCAATTTAACTATTAAATTTACTTTACTGATTAATTCCAAATTAATCGCGTTCACTCTTCTAGACGAATTTAATCCCAGATAAATTCTCGACGCAATTAATCCCAGATTAATTTTCTCTTTGGTAATAAATCTTAAATTAATTTATTGCCATAATTAATCCCAGATTAAATTTCTCTCTCTTAATTAATCCCAGATTAATATTGTTCGAGTCAAATATCATTAGTGAATCTTTGGGATGCGACCCAAGAGATCCCTGGATATGTTGACAGTAAATACGGTCAGCGGACTATCCGAACAAGTGCGTACCCGGTACCACATGCTTACCGATTTACAAGACATGGTTAGCTTCTAGCAAAGCACCGTGCCAACCCAATTCTCCAGAAATATTCTTCTACGGAATACGAGATCTTTGTCAGGCGTAGTATACGTAGAACTGCGTATAACGATCCAGTATCGGATGTCACATACTAGGCCTGGGGCTGGAGTTGTGTCTCCTCCGTACGAAGCATATATCGGATCACTAGCAACTAGTCTCTTTATGATCGGAAAGTCATGACCTAGTCATACTTCCCCGATGGCTATAGCACTTAGAGTACCAATTTTGTATCCATGGGTGATCATCATCTCCATATGACTAAAGTGATACTTCCATCTTGACATCACACCCAATACACTACGATTCTCAGTATATCCAGAAGAGGCGTACACAGAACTTGTTAAAGCCCTGGACGACCAAAACCAAAGTATACTGATTGTCGGAAGTATTAGCGATGCAAGTCTCAAGTTAAGATCAAATACACCTACCCTGATTCGGATTCCCATAGACACATAGTGATACTACCAATGGGATTCCGATGGTCTATCCAGAGCGAAGCTGTTTCCGTACCATCGTTAAACAGAACCTCCTATTACACTTGCATGAGTATCCAATACCCAAACATATGAGAACTAGTCGTTACGCTTCCATAACACACACAAGTGTAATACTAGCCTATTCCGCATTATCGATGTCCAGACTCGATAATACTATGACTAATGATATTTTAATGATTAAACCTTAGTGGATTAATACTGTCGCATATCTTATTAATCCGGTACTAATCATATGGACTTTTATCATTTATATATCTAGGTAATCCAATTACAAATGATAAAAGAGCAATTTCCTTTGTCACATAGTTATTTGGTACAACAACACTATGTTCTGTACAAATAGTGATGCTATGGGTAATATATGTCCAACAATCTCCCACTTGGCCTATAGCCAATCACTCAAATGTCCAACACATTAACTATGCACGGGTCGCTCAAACTTCAGCTGAGAAACAGCTTTCGTCAGCGGATTTGCAAGGTTATCATCTAATGCGATTTATTCGATCATCACATCGTCACGATGTATGATCGATCAAATCAGATGAATTAGTTGAAGTAAATACTTGGATCCTTAAAGTAGACTCCTTAATTTCTTTGTCAGAACTAAGGGTTAGATCCTTAAAGTATGATAAAGAAATTGAAGGATCTTCATAAATCTATACTTAGATTTTAGAAGTACTAATATTGCTATAGTAAACTCATGGAGAGTTAATGGCTATTCTCAATGAGATAAAGTCAAACTTTGCAATTAGGTAAGTAGCGCAAGGCGCACCTTACTTCGATATTCTAGAAGTCCAAGGCTTGGCCAAAGGCTTCCGGAGTGTGGAAAAGGGCAAAGGCAAAATCATTATAATCTTCTAGGAAGATAAATGACATATCCCAAAATGTCTGCCTGAAATGTGGCAAACGGGATCGCGGAAGCGTGACTGCCGTTTGGACAAAGCAGACATGAAGGAATTGAAGACGGGGCAAGGCTCTGACTTCAAATATGTTTGTCAAAATTATGTTCACTACTAGTATTAAAATTAGATTTTAAATACTTAGTGTGGTACATAAAATATAAGTACTGATTTTCAGAATCTGCTATGAGCAGAATACTGACTTCAGTTGAGATTCATCTGCAAATTAGAAATGGGACGAAAGTCATTGTTTTAACCGTAGAAACCTAAGTTTAGGAACTACCTTTCAGGTGTGTACCTAAATTTGGAAACTGTTATAATGTAACTAGTTTGACTAGAAACATTATCTCTGTATCAGTGTTTAACCCTCTGCGGGTGAACCTTTATATTTTAGAACACTAAAGTGTTTTATTATATAAAGATGATATTGAGATAAACACATTAGATGTGAATAACATAATTTATATTTTGAATATAAATAAATCTCAAATATATAACATGAGAAACAAACAACTCAAACTGATTTGATCAGAAGAAACTTAAATGTGGCATTGTAGTCTGGGACACAATTAAACAAGACTCGTATATCCACACTTTCGAAGAGTGGGTACTCGGACTAATTTGATTCGATTCAAATAAAGTCTACGAATCTAGTTTATTAGGCAAAGTGCCTAAAACACTATTTACTTGGTAAAAGTGCAAATGCCACCTATCTGTTAGCCCTAGTTCATAGTGAAGCAAGTGGGCCCATGTCTAGCTAGGCTAGAGGTGGATATGAATATTTCGTGACCTATACGGATGTGGCATCGCGTTATGGTTATGTGTTTCTTTTGAAGAACACAAATCGGAAACTTTTAAAGTTTCGACACAAAATAGACAAACAGATCGCTATAGTATTATACCGTCACGGTAAGACTGTAATGGAAAATACTTAAGCAATAAGTTTCTAATATACTTGAAAAAGTATAGTATTCTTTCAATAAGGACTCGTTCCGGAACCTGTCAATTTGACGATGTGTCCGAACAGAGTAACCAAATTTTGTTGGACATGATAAGGTTAATCATGAGTCGCTCTGAGCTACCATTTCCTTCAACGGATAAGCTTTAAACAGTGCAGAACTTATTTTGAATAAGGTTCCATAAAAATATGTTTCATATTAGAAATCTGTTTGACAGATTTCATATTAGATATGAACGGGAAAGAAACCGGGTTTCTCATTCCTGAAAAATTTGGGTATGCTAGGCATATGTTTGGATGATACCAAACTAAAAACCCAAATTAGATAAGTGCTAATTGTAGGTTATCCTAGGGATACCAAAGTATAGTACTTATACAACTCACAAGAGAAGAATTTAATTGTTGCTCACCATGCGGTTTTCCTAAGAGGAATACCGATATGCAGTGGTAAGTGGGAGGATAGTAAAACTCGATGAAAATCGGAGCAATACTATTCAAAGCACTGATTCCTAATGGAACACAAATAGTTCATCAAGGATGAAACTAAACCAGTAATCTTCGAATACACAAGAACCGCGTAAGTCGGAGAGAGTCAGAAAACAACCTGGGGTATGGGTTTCTGATCTCACCTCATAAATATGTCAATCTTATTGAGGAACACCAACTGACTACGTATGAGGAAATGATACAAGGTATCGACTCCCTATTATGGCAAAGTGCCATGATGTCCGAAATGGATTCCATGTATATCAACTATGTTTGGACACTAGTTGATGTACCGCAAGGCATTGTGCCTATTGGTACTATATAAGTCTTCAAGGAAGACATACATGGATGGCAACATACCAACGTATAAAGCTAGGCTTTTAGCGGAAAGGTATCGTTATCAACATTGTGTTGATTACGATTCAACCTTTTACCTGTTGCCACGGTAAATCCATTTGGATAATGCTTTCTAAAGCTGCATGTTTCATTTATGAAATATGTCAGCTTAACGGGAAAATCGCTTTCTTGAAAAGGAAACCTTTTGGAGGATGTTTACGACATCCTGACGGTTTTGTCGTACCAAAACTAGCAAACAAGGTTTGCAGGTTATTTGAACCATGTTTGGATTGAAGCAAGCATTAGGTTCTTGGAATTTTCGTTTTGATGTAATCATACTGGTTTATGATTTAATTCAAAACGAAAATGATTCTTGTGTATATAAGGAGGTTAGTGGGAGCGCCCTATGAATAATGATAATATGTCATTTCTTGGAAATGATATTCCCATAAAACAAATCGGTGAAAGCTTGGCTTTCATAAAAACTCTCTGAGAAATCGTACATTGAAAAATGTACGTGACCTCGTGTCTCATACGCTTTGAGCATATGAAGTCACAAACAGGCCAATCCAAGTGATAGTCTCTGGATTGATGTTAAGAACATCCGTTAGTATCTTAGAGATCTAAGGATGTTGTCTTAATCTATAGAGAATGATAACTTGAAGTGACTGGGTTCACTGTAGCAAGTTTTTTAAATTGATATAAACGACTAAAAGTCGTAACAACGGTACTATACAGTTTGAATAACGGAACAGTGAGCTGGAAATCTTCCAAGCAAGATACTGTTACCAAATAAACAATAAATGTGGGCTATTGCTGCAGTTGAGGCAGCAATAGAAGCCATTTGGGTCGACAACAAATCTAATTAGATTAGATATAGTTCTGTTAGCAGCTGAGCTAGGCGTCAGCACAGGCTAAAGAATTAATGGTCTCATCAACGATCTAGATATATACTTTGATATTCATCTGATTCGTTCGGATCATACATCGTGGCGATGTGATGATCGAATAAATCACATCAGATGATAATCATGCAAATCCGCTGACGAAATCGTTTTCTCAGCAGTTTGAGCCAACCGTATATAGTTCAGGTGTAAGACACTCGAGTGACTGGCTATAGGCCAAGTGGGAGATTTTTGGACAATTATGACCTATAGCGTCACTATTTGTACAGATCATGGTGTTGTTGTACAAATTAACTATGTGACAAAGGAGATTGCACTCTTATCATTTGTGATTAGATCACCAAGATATATAAATGATAGGAGGTCCCTGTGATTTGTTCCTGGATTGAGAATGATATGAGACAGTATCAATCCACGAAGGATAAATCATTAAATATCCCTAGTCAGAGTATTATCGAGATTGGACATCGATAAATACGTAAAAGACTAGTATTACACTTTTGCGCGTTGTGAGGGCATAACATCATAATTCTCATATATTTGGGTATAGGATACTCATGCAAGTGTAATAGAAGGTTGTGTTTTACCGATGGTACAGGAAACAGCTTTTCTCTGGATAGACCCCACAGAATTCCATTGGTAGTATGACTATGTGTCTATGGAAGTCCGAAATCAGGGTAGGTGTATTTGGTCTTAACTTGAGACTTGCACCGCTAATACTTGCGACAATCAATATACTTTGGTTGCGGTCATCCAGGGCTTTAACAGGTTCTGTGTACGCCTATGCTGGGTATATTGAGAATCATAGTGTGTTGGGTGTGATGTCAATACGGAAGTGTCACTCCAGTCATATGGAGATGATGGTCGCGTAGGATACGGTACTAGTACTCTTAAGTACTGCAGTCATCGGGATAAAATGACAAGGTCAGGTTTATCCGATTATAGAGACTAGTTACCAGACATCCGACATGTGCTTCGTACGGGGCAGACACAATTCCAGCCCCAGGCCTAGTACGTTATCATCCGATACAGGATCGACATACACAATACTACGTATACTACACCTGATATAGATCATTTATTCCTGTAAGGATATTTCTGGAGAATTGGGTAGGCATGGCGCTTTGCTAGAAGCCAACCTTGTCTTGTAAATCGGTATAAACGTAGTACGAGGTACTTACGTGTTCGGATAGTCCGACGACCGAATTTACTGCCAACATATCTAGGGATCTCATGGGTCGCTTCCCGAATATTCACCTATGACGTATGACTCGCACTTTTAATTAATCTTGGATTAATGAGAAGAGAGAGAAAATTAAACAGGGATTAATTACGAAGATATTTTATCTGGGATAAAATATCAATTTAAAGAGAGATATCGATTAATTTGGAATTAATCGATTAATTAATATATTCGATATATTAAACGAAATTGGATTTCGACGCGGAATTAAAATCAGATTTTAATTCAGGCGAACGAATCAATTTAGAATTAATTTGTTGGCGACATGAATAGTGATTTCGCTAGGCGTAATCATTTAATTACGTCGCAACGGAAAATTTGTTAATTTGGAATTAGCGAACCCGAGCCCGGGATTGTTTGCGAGCGCATTCACATTTCGAATTCGAGTGCGGCACGGAAGTCAAATCAAGCGTCAAATTGCCAGTCGCATCAAGCGTCAAATCACATGTCACTTTGAGTGATGTGAAACTTGATTGATTGATGTGATTGATTGAGTTGTTTGGTTGGTGTATGAGTGTGGAACACTCAAGGTTGTTGGATTTCATTAGTTTGACTTTTGAAAGAAAAAAGTGTATATGATTTTGATAAAAATCAATTACCTTTTTTAAGACAAAAAAACCTAATACACACACACAACTCTTCTCTCTCTCACATTTCTCTCCTCTCATTCACGCCCTTGGGGCTGTATTTTTATTCTGGTTTAGCAGTGAACTGCCGAGAGCTTGGAGGAAAAAAGGAAACAAAATGTTTGATTTTTGTGGCAAAAATCAAGAGAGCTAGCACTCCGAGAGACATGCGAAGGTGATAGGGAAGTCCACCCATGAGCCGGGAATCGATTGACGAAGCTTGGAGCTTGGATTCCTGAAGATAGAAGCCGATTCTTGGAGGAACCAGAAGCTCACTGCCGAGGAGTCCATAGAGGCAGAAAAGAAATTTTTTGTTCGTCGTAGCGTCGCTCAACCAATCGATGTAAGTATTTCGTAACTTCCTCGTTGTATTCACACTTGTTTCAAGCTTGTTTAATGATCTTGGGAAGCTTAGCAAACTCCAACACAGCCCAACTGCTAACTGAACTACTCCTAATCCAATTAGGAATTTATAGATCCAAAATGCTTCTTTTGCTGCCTCAGCTGCAACAATGTTCCGCTTTTATTATTTATTCGGTAATAGTATCTTGCTTGGAAGATTTCCAGCTCACTGTTCCGTTATTCAAACTAAATATGCACCCTCATTGCTTCTTATAGTCATTTTCATCGGTTTGGAAATTTGCAGTGGTGAACCCAGTCACCTCAAGTTCTCCTTTCCCCATATTCTCAGAAAGCATTCTTGGTTCATCCAAGATACTCAAGGATGTTCCTTACATCAATCCAGTGACCATCACCTAGATTGGCCTTATAGCATCTACATATGCTCAAAGCATATGAGACATCAGGTCACGTACATATCAAAACGTACGAACACTGAGAGAGTGTCAGCAACTTTCTAGATCTATCCTAGTAGATCTTTATTCCTAGAATAAAGTCTGCTTCTCCCAGGTATTCCATGGAGAATTTTGATGAAAGCCAAACTTTCTCCGATTTTTAGTATGGGAATGTCATACATCATCAACTTATAGGACATTGATTGTCAGTGCGCTCCCACTAACCTTCTTATATACACAAGAATCATCTTCGTTTTGAATTAAATCATATATCATTATGATTACATCAAAAAGCTCGTTCCAAGAACGTAATGCTTTCTTCAATCCATAAATGGATCGATTCAACTTGCAAACCTTGTTTGCATGTTTTGGCACGACAAAACCGTCAGGATGTTGTATATAAACTTCCTCCAAAAGGTTTCCTTTAAGGAAAGCGGTTTTGGTGTCCAACTGTCATATCTCCTAAACGAAATATGCAGTTAAAGCAAGAATTATCCAAATGGATTTAATCATGGCAACATGTGAAAAAGTTTCATTGTAGTCGACACTATATCGTTGACGATACCCTTTCTGTACAAGCCTAACTGTGTATATTTGTATGTTGCCATCCATGAATGTCTTCCTTGAAGACTCATTTAGTACCATTAGGCTCAATGCCTTATGGTACATCAACCAGTGTCCAAACTTAGTTGGTATACATGAAATCCATTTCGGACTTCATGGAACTTTGCCATAAATGGAGTCGATACCTTTTATCACTTCCTCATACGTAATCGGTTGTTGTTTATTCGAATATTATTGGTACAGTTTCATCTCTGATGAACTGT
Source organism: Zanthoxylum bungeanum (assembly GCA_019454045.1). Classification (NCBI taxonomy): domain Eukaryota; kingdom Viridiplantae; phylum Streptophyta; class Magnoliopsida; order Sapindales; family Rutaceae; genus Zanthoxylum; species Zanthoxylum bungeanum. The sequence continues at coordinate 141,460 of SKCR01015823.1, forward strand.
TGGTGTTCCTTAAGGACTCGGTGCGTGGAACAGTATTACTCCGATTTTCATCGAGTTTTACTTTCCTCCCACTTACCACTGCATATAGGAATTCCTCTTAGGAAAACCGCATGAAGAACAACAATTACATTGTTCTCTTGTGAGTTGTATAAGTATTATACTTTGTTTTCCCTAGGATAACCTACAGATAGGCACTTATCCGATTTGGGTTCTTGTTTGGAGTCATCCAAATGTTTAGAGTATGCCTAACATTCCCAAACCTTCAGGAATGAGAAACCCAGTTTCTTTCCTGTTCATATCTAATATGAAGTCTGTCTAACAGATTTTCATGGAACCTTATTCAAAATAAGTATTACACTGTTTAATGTGTATCCTCAGAAGGAAATTGGTAGCTCAGAGCGACTTATCATCAACCTTACCATGTCCAACAAAGTTCGGTTTCTCGGTTCGGACACACCATCAAATTGAGGTGTCCCGGGAGGAGTCCACTGTGAAAGAATACCATACTCTTTCAAGTAATCTTGAAACTCATATGTTCAAGTATTTTACATTATTGTCTGACCGTAATGTTTTAATACTTTACCGGTCTGTTTTCTTACTTCGTGTCGAAACTCTTTGAATTACTCAAAAGTTTCTAACTTGTGTTTCATAAAATGCACATAACCGTAACGCGATGCCACATCCATAAAGGTTACAAAGTATTCATATCCATCTCTAGCCTAGCTAGACATGGGCCCACTTTCTTCACTATGAACGAGGGCTAACAGATCTGTGCACTTGCACTTTTACCATAAAAATATGTTTTAGGCACTTTGCCTAATAAACAAGATTCGCAGACATCATTTGAATTAGGATCAAATTCGTCCTCGTATCCACTCTTAGAAAGTGTGGATATACGAGTCTTGTTAATGTGTCCCAGACAACAATGCCACTTTTAAGTCTCAACAGATTTATATAGTTTGAGCTTTTGTTTGTCATGTTATATGTTTGAGATTCATTTATATTCAAAATATAAATACTGTTATCCACATCTAATGTGTTTATCTCAATATCATTTTTATAAACAAAACATTTAACAGTATCCTAATTTAAGTACATGCCCGAAGTGCATTTCCAAAACTTAGGTTCCTATGGCCAAAACAGCGACTCTTGTCATGTTTCTGACTCACAGGTCGATCTCATCTGAAGCCAATCTCCTGCTGATTAGTAGATTCTGCACATCAGTATGTAATTTCCACATCCAGTATCAAAATTCAATTTTAAAACTGGTAGTGGACATGTTTATAACAAACATACTTGAAGCCGGAGCCTTGTCCCGCCTTCGCTTCCTTCATATCTGCCTTGTCCATATGGCAGTCACACTTCCAGTGACCCCATTTGCCACAGTTTAGATAGACAACTTGGGATATGTCCTTTTAAGAAGCTCTGGTTGTGCATAACGGATTGAACACTAAAGTTATCATCACAATGAGTCTTCCTAAGCTCATGCTCTACTATTCGCTCAACTCCGGGCTCAGAACCGAAAGGTTTCTCTATCAAATAGAATAACTTCTCAGCTCCTAGGACTATCTTGAAGTTCTATTCCCAATCTGAAAATTAGAGCCGTTTAAATACGTTTTCACCCAGGATTATGTTCTAAACACTAATCTTTCAGCCATCTTGATTGTAATAGTCCAACTATCTAATCAATGATTTCGGGTACAATCTAATATAATGATTACTATAGTCTAACTATATAATCAACTACAATTGATCGGTTACATTCAAATGTATTGATTACCATAATCCAATTATATAACCAACTACAAATGAAGTAGTTTGAATACAGTCTAACTGTTTAATTAAAACAACAATTGAATATTAGTCCAACTAATATATATATAAATAATTAATGACGAAAAATGAAATGAGCGCGTATTGGCAAGTATCTAAACGAAATTGCAAATTTAATATTTGTCTCCCACTATTTTTCGGCGAGCCTCTAACCCTCTGTGGAGTACTCGGGAAACCTAGTTTCCTAGTGGGCTAGGATCCCGTTAAATAACACACAACCTTGACTTTGACCAACAAGTTGTATGAAACTTAACTAGGTAGATCTCTAAGATCAATTAGATCTCATCCAATTCCTAGATCCACTAGGTGGACCTCCAAGTCCGAAACATATATCCAATATATGCCAATATATCTAATATATTTCCTAACCTTTTTCCTCTAAATCAACTAAGCCTTGGCTTTGGCTGAACAAGCTTAATTATTCGAGTTAAGCGCGACCCATTGACAGTGGGAAAGCTTCGTAATCGAGGTCGATGAACAAGAAGTGACCTTGACTTTGGCCAACAAATCACAACTTGCCCAAGACGTACGATATGGAACAAAGCTTTCGTGATTCAAACACATCCGCGATGGACAAAGGTCTTGACTTTGGCCAACAAACCAATGCCAATCTTGGATCTTGAGAGAGAATCACTCAATGAAAGGAAAAATGCTTAATATAATATTAGGGTTTTTGTCATGATTTGGCAACCAATTTATTATCTTTAATTAGGTCTCATCATACACCCTTAAGCATGCATTCTAAAAGCATAATAAGGCGCGAAATAAATTAATAATGATATGCGGATGGATATACGATACAAATTATTCCTAGAACAAATCTCTCTTTTTCCTCTCTCCCACTAGCACTATTCTTACTTCTACCCAATACTATAATACTTCTAAAGAAACCTCATTTACATTGAGGGGAATTGGTGAGAAGAGAAATACAATGAGATAAAGAGATAATAGGCTTGAGACGCAGGTCCAATTTAATAAATTCTAAATTTATTAGAAAAATTTCCAAAATTGCCTTCACCCTTCTAATATCCATCTGATATACATTATTCATACAATACATCCAAGTATTCACACAAAGCATGCTATCAATTAATCTAATCCAATTAATTAATCTTTGAATTAATGATCATCCAATGTTCAAACAACGATTTGATTTGCGCGAGTCCAACTCGTTTAAGAATAAATACTCAAAGTACGTATTCTTGAATTATATCGAACTACAATTTTAAATCGAATTTAAATTGTATCCAATACTAATTCATATTTAATTCCAAATTAAATAATTAAACTTTTAATAGTGTCTTTTAAGACTTGGATTCCAAATCCAATCCAATTGGGTCTCAAAGGCCCAATTAGAATCCAATACTATTCAATTAAAGTCCAATGGGCTTTCAATTGATTCTTTAGGCATGGGCTTTGGCCATTATGGATCAAACCCAAAATGCCAAGGCCCAAGTTAGGAATCACCATATGCCATAAAATCAATTTAGGCCCATTAGGCTCAATTAAATTATTAAAGGCCCAATGTCATACTTTGGACTTTATGAATGGTTTTGGCCCAAATATGATCCAAAACCAAAATTTGGCCCAACCAAGCCCATTAGCCCAAATACAACAAATTAGATTAATATATCATTCCAAATTACATATTAATCAATTTCAAGTGTAATTAATATAATTAATTAATTAATCTAGTATTTCTAAAACACCAATTAATCTAATTAATCATGCCTAACATTTTAATTTATGTCCAACACAAATTAAAGCAAAACAACTCATTCTAACATGCTTAGGCTCACGGCATTGGCAAGGAAATTATTATGCAATTTGATTTCAATCCAATTAAATCAACATCTAACATACATTTCATGCCAACAACACATCCAATTGCTAATTTTCAAAAAATCACCATGAGCTACTCCTAGGGTGCATTCGGCTATGTATGGATTTTTGGGGTTTTTTTATCTAATCAATTTATCCCAAATCCAATGATGCATAATCCAATTCAACATCATATAAACACAACCAATTCATCAATTTAGGCAAAATCAAGCTCTAAGCACAAAATCCCAAATTAAAGTCTACGAATCCTAGAATCCAAATCGTGCTTAGATCTCGCTCTGATACCAATTGTTAGTGTCCTAGACATGAGCCACGAGATCTCTAAGCGTGATTAGTGTGTGAATAAATCAAGAACTTTTCGGAATTAACTTACATTGATCGGCTTTGACTTTCAAAACTTTTATGGATATTGAAGCTTCCAAGCCTCTTTTGTTGTTCCAAACTCATGGGTGAGTATCCCTATCACCTTCACTTGACTCCTTTATGTCTTAGCAAGAAAAAAAGTGACAGATTTTTGCTCTCCAAGAGAAGCAACAAATCGGTATGGAGAGAGGAAGTAATCGGCCAATCTTCAAAAGACTCAGAGGCCAATTGACTTTGTTCCTTTCGGCCAAGCTGATCAGAGGCCAATTCGGCCTACCTTCAAGTCAAAGGCCATTCTCCTTTTATTCGGCCAATGTTCAAAACAGAGAGCCATTTTATGATCTTCTAAAGGCATAGGCCAGAATCGGCCAATTAAGAAGAAAAAGAATGCTTTTCTTTTCGGCCTCAAAAAGGGAATTCAATGGCCACACGGCAAAATGGGAAAAAGAGATAATAATGAATAATTCCAAAAAATTCATTAATTAATTATCTTTTGTTGGTAGGTGTGATGGGTTAGTAAATCCAATTTAAATTGTCCCAACAACTTCCATCAACAAATGACTAGATGATGTATGTAAGTGGGTCCCACATCATTGAATTCAAAATTCAAATTACTTACACAACACACTTTTGGGCTCGGGTTCGTTTAATCCAATTAATCAAATTTTCCGTCTCGAAGCAAATTAAATCTAATTTAATTAAATAATTATGCCCTGCAAAATTATTACGAAAGTCGCTTATGAATTAATTCCAAATTAATTCATTCGTTAGAATTTAAATCCAATTTAATTCCGCATTGAAATCCAATTTCATTTTATATATCTAATATATTATTTTAGCCCAATTAAATAAATTAAATAGTAAAATCCAATTTTACTATTAAATTTACTTTACCGATTAATTCCAAATTAATCGCGTTCTCTCTTCTAGACGAATTTAATCTCAGATAAATTCTCAACGTAATTAATCTCAGATTAATTTTCTCTTTGGTAATTAATGCCAGATTAATTTATTGTTATAATTAATCCCAGATTAATTATCTCTCTCTTAATTAATCCCAGATTAATATTGTTCGAGTCAAATATCATCGGTGAATCTTTGGGATGCGACCCAAGAGATCCCTGGACATGTTGGCAGTAAATATGGTCATCGGACTATCCGAAAATGTGCGTACCCGGTACCATGTACTTACCGATTTACAAGACATGGTTGGCTTCTAGCAAAACACCGTGCCTACCCAATTCTCCAGAAATATTCTTCTACGGAATACGAGATCTTTTTCAGGCGTAGTATACGTAGTATTTCGTATAACGATCCAGTATCAGATGTCACATGCTAGGCCTGGGGCCGGAGTTATGTCTGCCCCGTACGAAGCATATATCGGATCACTAGCAACTAGTCTCTTTATGATCGAAAAGTCATGACCTAGTCATACTTCCCCGATGGCTATAGCACTTAGAGTACCAGTTTTGTATCCATGTGTGATCATCATCTCCATATGACTGAAGTGATACTTCCATCTTGACATCACACCCAATACACTACGATTCTCAGTATACCAGAAGAGGCGTACACAGAACCTGTTAAAGCCCTGGACGACCAAAACCAAAGTATACTGATTGTCGCAAGTATTAGCGATGCAAGTCTCAGGTTAAGATCAAATACACCTACCCTGATTCGGATTCATATAGACACATAGTCATACTACCAATGGGATTCCGAGGGTCTATCTAGAGCGAAGCTGTTTCCGTACCATCGGTAAACAGAATCTCCTATTACACTTGCATGAGTATCCAATACCCAAATATATGAGAACTATGTCGTTACGCTTCCATAACACGCACAAGTGTAATACTAGCCATTCCGCATTATCGATGTCCAATCTCGATAGTACTACGACTAGGGATATTTAATGATTAAACCTTAGTGGATTAATATTGTCTCATATCTTATTAATCTGGTATTAATCATATGGACTTTTATCATTTATATATCTAGGTAATCCAATTACAAATGATAAAAGAGCAATTTCCTTTGTCACATAGTTATTTTGTACAAAAACACTATGTTCTGTACAAATAGTGATGCTATGGGTCATATATGTCCAACACTTAAACCTTATTATTTTTTAAAACTTATTATTTTCATTAAAAAAAATTTGTTTTTACTTATTTATATGTGATATAAATTATTTTATGCATGTTGTGATTAGTAGGCACAAATCTTATATTCATGTGATGAATGTTTATGTGTAAATTCATGTGATGAATGTATTACATTGGTCGTAAATTTTTCCGGCTCTTATTTTTATGTTATTTTATTTTTGGGAATGTAAGGCCATAAGACCAAATTTTATAAGTGTTGTAAATATTTTTCTACGAAAAATTATTAAGTTATAACGATTTCATTTAATTGAGGAGCCAATGCCGCCAATAACTTAATACCATTCCATGGAGCGAGGTTGGAAGACCAATGGATGTCTTGGTAAATTTTTGTATTAATTATATTAGTATAGGAAAAATAAAAGCTCAGTCAATGCAATTATTTTTAATGTTATATTTATGTTGAATTGGAAATGTTTGAATAATATGTCATATAGTTTAGAGTTTCTACTCTTGCATTTTCACATGCCATAACATATAATGGATGCATGAATATTCTAGTCATAAAATTTGATTTTATGAAATTTAAAATGGTTAAATTGGAATATGATATGCATGAAAAATAAATTAATTGGATTAATTATTTTAAGGGTTTAAAAATTAGAAATTCGTATTAAATAAATATATGGGCTTAATAAGTACATTATATTTTCCCTTGGTATATCGGATGGAAACCCGGACGTAAATTCCATAGTCGATACCGAATGGACGGTAGTGTGGTCTACACTCCGGACATAATTCCAAGTACCATTGGAATTTATAAGACGCTTACTTTAATTAAACATTTTAATTAAAAAAAATTATCTCTTGTTTGAATTTCTAATTTTAAACTTGTTAGTGAGCACGAAATTTTATGAGTTAAAATTAATTACGTCACTAAACAAAGATTAATTAAATTAGATTAATTAACTAAAATATTAGTTGGGACAAATTAGAATTAGTGATAAAATTTTAAGAGTTGAAATTGGTTAGATCATTAATTTTGCACTAGTGTAAAGTTAAGATACGTTTTAGCCGCATATAAACTTATAGATACTAGTATTTAAAATATTAGATATTTTAAATAGAAACCTTAATTTTAAAATATAGAGTGGCAGAGGGATATACGATAATATATCCCGCGATCTCTATTATTAGTCCGAAAATATGAGATTCAAAAGACATCTCGAGACGGCTTTATTTTCGTCCTCCAACTGATGGTGTCCATTTTGGGACACGACCAATGAGAAAGCATGTGCTACTTGCTAGCAGGGATGTCTGAAGTTCTTGCTGGAAAAAATGAGGCAGTGGCTACAACATCTTTGATGATGGAGTCATTGTAGGGCATATTCGGGCAGCCTTTAATCCGGCAACGTCATGAGGCTATGGTCTCAGTGATGACTTCAAGGATGAAGGAATGGACATCAGTCTGAGCGCATATCTTGAGGATGATGACCTATCTCAACATGGTCGAAATTCATGGAGTTATAGAAAGCAAACAAAGCGGATATTTTATTTATGGTTTATCTATAACTGTGGTCTATTCTATAATTGTATGACGACCTTGATCCAAGATCGTCCATGTGGTGACATGAGAATGAAGGCATCTTGTATGATATGATCATATAGGATTAGACCCAGATAGAAATGAATTTCTTATAATATCCAATAAATAAAGATATTCATTTCAATATACAAGATGGTCATATATGGATTGATTTGAATCCTGACTGTACTTCGAACTCCTGCATGGCAGGATATGTCTTTTAATTTATAAAGGTGAGGTTAGTGTAACAATCACAACCAATAGCTACGTAATTTGGTGACATGGTTTGGTGTATAGCTAGAGACATTTTAAATAGATATGGAGTTCACTCCCTCTTGCGAGAAGTACATGAATATCTTCCTTAAGGATTGATTCGGAACTTGAATGATTAAAGTGCTCAAGTCTTTCAAATACAAATAGAAATATTAATATTGATAATAGTTATAAATAAATCATTTATTATAGAATCAATGATACTTAAGGTAAAAATAATTAGAGGGATATAACATACATTATGACTCGGTTCAAATTATGAGATAATCATGAAGGGCCAATCCATATGTAATGGCTATATCGATTGACATTGACGTAGTTCGGCATATATAATATATTTATGACAACGAGAGTGTAGCTTTGGGTTTTTAGTGGAATAACCTAAGGTTTATAATTCATAATATTTAATTAAAGAGTTTAATTAATATTCTGGGATTATTGGAGCTCAGAACCTTATGTCCATTTGGTCCTCGTACTAGCTCGATATACTGTAGCAAATTAAATTTAATTGGATAGTTCAATTATAAACTGACATATATTATTAATCAGATTAATAATATATTTGCCGCACATGGAACTTATATTAATTTTAATATAAGATATTTATTTAATGTTAATGATTAAAAGATAATCACATAATATTTTATAATTTTAAATCTTGAAATTATTAAATTAAATATTGTATATAATTTGAATATTGGAAACAAATGGATTTAAAATTTGATTTTAAATTCATATCTAAATTAAGATGGAAGTTACAAGAGTTATTTTGGAAACTTAATTATGTCCTAATGAAGACATTAAATAAAATATTTTTGTAACAAAATAGGCCTCTTGGAGGTGGAGGGGAAAGGTTTTGGTTATTTTGTTAGACAACTTAAACCCTAGATATAAATAGGAAAAATATTTTCCTCTTTACCCTGATCTCATTCTAAGAAACCCTAACCACTCTTGTTGCTAGTTTTCTCTCAAGACTTGAAAGAAAAAGAAAGAACAAGAAAATAAAAAATATTTTTGTGTGATAATTTTTCTCTTTAGAGATCAAGATTGTGACTGAAGCCCACACATCATTTTGTTGCTAACGAGTCCTAGCACGAAAGATCAATTGGTGTTGACACAAAAATCGTTTTACTTCTCTTTTTGCACCACTAGGCAAATTTGCTCACTGCCGCCACTTCAATCACTTGTTTGTGCTATGATTTTGTTATGATTTTACCCAAAATTTTTAGGAAGACATAACTATTTTATGGATGTTTTGGGACTGTTCTGGTATCATTATTTTGTCCGAAATAGTAGGAGAACAATCAGCGAACAACCAACACAAAAATAGTGAGATGTACGCACGTAAGAGGTGTTTTTGGTGTGCAAAACAGTCCAATATTTGGGCTGCTATTCGGGGCTGGAAAAATTATCAAAAACAGAAGAAAAAAAAATCTAAAGAAGCTTTACATTTTCGGCTTAGAAGGGGTAAATGCATAAAACATTTCAAGGTCTATCCCGGTGCCTAACACGCTTCTATTGCGGGAGAAATTGTTTCCTACATCCGTACTATGATCACCCCAAGCATGCAATCGCCACAGAGACCCTCCAGCCACACATGCTATGTAGATCATCTTTAAAGGCCACAGTCACCACTGGGGCATAAAACCATTACGGGCATTGTGCATTATCTTCAAAAGTGTAAAAATCTTTGGATACTTATGTTCCGACCTGTGGCACTTAATTTATGAATGTCATATGGGGTTCATTTTTGTGCTACGCGTTGCACCTTTTACTTGAGCTAAGAACATAAATCCACAGGTGTCCTGAATCTCATGCCATGACATTTGTTGATTATGAATGCCATGAGGTGCACGTTTCCTGCACCATGATTTAGACCTTTGGCAATCAAATGCTTTCCGACCTTTGATAAGAATACTTCTCTAAAATTGCAAATAATGCTTTCCTATTTTAATAATCAACAAGTGTGTATGAGTACAAGTTTTTATTATAAATAGAAAAGCTTCATCTTCTTTTTAGAAAACTATAGCCTATCTTATAACTCTTTGCGGGACTTCTTAAGAAATACTCTACTAGAAGTACTTCCTCAGCATTTCCGCATTCCATATTTTCTTGAGCCTAGTGCCATCCAACTGCTGCAAATAATAGGCACCTGGCCTGGTGACCTCTGTCACTTTATAGGGACATTCCCACTTCTCCCCAAAAGAACCTTTCTATGGCTTCATTGTGTTCAGGGTGACTCGCATTAAGACAAGTCCTCGGGATGAAATGATCATATCTAGACTCTTTTATTGTAGAAACGGGTCATCCTCTGCTGATAGGCTACTACCCTGATTGCTGATTTATCTCGATGTTCCTCTGTTAGATCGAAACTATTCCTAATGAGATCTTCATTCTACTCCTAGTTGAAATATCTGACCCAGTGAGTAGTGATCATGATCTTCGTCGGTATCACCACTTAAAACCCATACGCCGGAGAAAATGGGGTTTAACCCATGGAGTACTTACTTGTGGTCTGATGCGCTCATATGACTGACAAATCCTCCACCCATAAGCTATTGTGTGTCTCGATCATGGCCTTCAAATTGTTCTTTATTGTCTTATTGGCTGCTTCAACCTATCACTTGGACTTAGGGTGGGCTGGTGCGGCAAACCTCAATGCAATTTGAAGACCTTCACAAAACTTCTTGAAAGCCGTGTTGTCAAAATTCTTCTAATTGTTTGTGACAATAGCTCGAGGAATCCTGAACCAACTTCAGACTTAAATCCTCTTCTGTATGACACTCATACACTAAGTCTGAAGGCACATGAGTAATCAAGGGTAAACAAGATAATTTACAATGTGGGATTTAAATCAAACATTTTGATAAATGAATAATGCATATTTTATTTCATAATAAACAATTCTGCTTACTATACATGAAGCTCTAGGGTATATATCCCACCACTTCCATGGTGGAGCAAGCTCTTCAAAAACTTCCAGGAAGTTGAAGAAGATCAAAATTGGAAAGAAAAAGATATCAAAGAGAGAATCAAAAAAGTACAAAATTATAAGACTGCATGTAGCTCATGATGCATGTCTACACTGCAAGAAGTCTAAACGCTGGAAGAAATATTATCCAGAACTGAAAGGAAAGACAAAACCCTCAGGTATGCTTTGTATATTTCATATTATTGACATCTCATTAGCCTTAAATGAAAATAATGGATAGGTGTTAGTAATAGGGTTGGTGCTCGGAGTGCCAATCCGGATCGTATTTATGTCTGATTCATAATATTACTTATTTAATGGTAGCACCTCTTGTCTTTTATATACATATTCTATCTAATTACGATTAGATATCTAATTATGATTAGATTGAAACTAAATCTGATTTAGTGATATATGTGTATATTGGACAAAGACCCTATGATTTACAATATATTGCGCAGTTACAACGTAATTTGTAATTGACATTGGAAAGCATCACTATAAGTTGTATATTCTTAAATAAAGTTCCTGGTTAAGATTTACTAACACAGGTAGGTTAGTAAAATCCGCTGAGACTATTACATGTCGTATATCGTGACTTGGTCTGATGCTTTATCCCAATGAACCATGAGTCTCGGGAGACTCATATAGACATGTAGGTGTTTATTTGATAAACACTGAACGACTCACTGAAGATTTCCTAATAGATGGTACACCAACGTCAATAGGAATCTTCTCAAGTTGAGCGAGCATGGTGGTCCTTCGACTTGAGATACCACAATGGATATATGAGTTATCCTCCACACTTTGATGGTAGTCATGTCACCGATCTATTTAGATCAGACCTCCATCTATTCGTTGGGTGTGAACTGATACTCATGATATCCAGTGTGTATCAAGATAGAATCCGTCAGTCATGTGTACAGGGCATAGGTATCATACACGTGTTTGCGATCTAGTAAATCCATGGCCGTGGTATAACTTCGGAAGCGAGTTCCGTGTGTTATTTAGAGATCGTAAATTTGAAAATCGACTATATTATACGATAAGGATTTGACGTTCTTATCTATATCTCAAGTATAATATGGATAGCCTGTGACGGAGGGATTATACGTTTGCAATGACCTCGACTTGCATAGTTTAGCGAGATTATCTGTGGTCGTCATAATTCATAAGTGGGTGAGTTATGGACACGAAATTGGATTTCGTGACGGATAAACCTAAACTTATAGAGTCCTACAATATGAAGTGTACTCGTTGAGCACTTGGGCAACGCGTTATGAATAATACAGATTATTCATAATACTTCACCAGATTAAATGAGTTAATTCAAATCGTTTAAATGGTTCAACGAAAACACATGTTTTCGGGAATTTTGGTCAATTAATAATTAATGTGTATTTATATTTGATACATATTAATTAATTATCAAATGATACTTTGACATATGTCATTAATATATGTATTTTTTATTTAATGTAAATAAAAATACATATATAATAATAATATTAATATTAATTAATTATTTAGATATTTAAATGTTAAATATTTGAATAATTAAATAATATCCAAATTACATAAATATTATGCAATATGTTTAATTATTATTGATACATGTGGCATGTTTTAATTAAGCTTAATGTGTGTAAATTTTATTTGCTAACATAAAACTTGATTTTAATTTAATGAAATTAAATTGAAAATTGACCAAAATTCCCTCCTCAAACTCGGTCATTGGGATTTTTAAAGTAAAAAACTTTTCTTTTCCCTTGAATGGGAAGCCATGGCCGAAAGTTTCATCTTCCAAAACACTCTCAAATTGTTTGATGATTGAAGAAAGAAAAGTAAAGAAAAATCAAGGAAATTAAGAGATTAAAGGTAATATTCAATATCCCTAAGCTTGGAAAGCATTTTTCTTGTTCTTGATCATCTAGATAGACTATAGGGTTTCTTCTTTTCTTGAGAATTTGGGTGTTTTTGATTTGGAAGATAGATTGGAAGACTTGGTGCATGTGTGAAGTAGTATTGAAAGATATTATTGTAATATTTGTTCAATTTGATCATTTGATGATATGTTGCCATTCTAGAGTACTATAATCACTCTTGTAATGACTACAATTGTTCTTGGGTGCTTCATTGGCGGTGATTTGGATTGGTGTTAGTATTAATATGATTAATATTGAGAAAGTTGGATTAAAGCATGAACAATTGATAATTTTTGTTACAAAATAAGATATGGAAAAATGGGTTTATTGTGATGAAAATTATGTCGTATAAATGTATTGGATGTGTTTTGGGCATTGGAACAATGGCCGAAAATTGTTTCGGAGTTGAAATATGCGAAAACGGTAAAAAACGGTGTTACCGGGTGACTTTTGAGCCAACCGGGTGATGGCTGCCCAAATAGTGAATTGGTCACTTTTCGGGCAGCCCATGAACTGCCCTAACACAGTTGGGGCTGACATGGGCAGCCCCCATGTGCATTGGGTAGTCAGTTTGGTCAAAAATGCGTTTTATGCCATTTTGCGGAAAAAAAAAACGTTTTAGCAAAAGTTTCGCGATGTTTCTTAGCTATTTATGTCATTATTTGATATCGAATAAATATGTTAAGGTGAAATATGAATGAATTATTCATATTGGATATTGAATAATTTATTCGGTAATTTAAAAGGTTTTAAAATTACGATTTCACCTGAACCGCGAGCTTTCGCTGCGCCCGCGCCAAAACCCCAACAGTTAGACATTGACAGTCCAACTCATATTCGCAACTCTATGCAGGTCATGAGGGTTAAAAGAAGGCTGAACAAAAGAGAGATCCATCTTAGAGTTAGGAATTGTGAGACATTGGATGTCAAGGTCATAGGAACGGTTGTTCTAAATCTCCCTAATAGATGTAAATTAATTTTACATGACTATTTTTATGTACCCTCTCTTAATAGACATATAATATCGTTACCGATATTGGATAAATAGGGGTACAAAATAAACATTAAAAATATTTTATGTTTATATGATAAAGACAATTATTTGATATGTGATGTTCTTTATCTAACAGTCATTATATGTTGGAACCATATCGAAATGTCTTTAATATATAGGAAAATACAGGTAATGTAACATCCCGCCCGAAGCTAGGATGCTACCGGCAGGAGACAGGAAAACCTATATCCATAAGCCTCTATTTCTACTAAAGTTTCGGCATGACTTTTGCTAAAAAATCATGAAACCTGGATCCAAGTCCAGCACCTCGAGGTGTCCTGATATAAAATTCAAAAGCAATCATCTCAACTCATGCAAATAGGCCTCTAGCCCGAAAAATCTCAACTCATATATAAATAGGCCTTCGGCCTGACATAAAACAAATAACTACAATAACTACATGATCAATACGATTAACACTACATATGTAATACAAATAAATAAAACTAAAGATGTGGGAGCCCAATCACACATTCCAGAACCATACAACGACTCACGACCGACTTGACTGCATCGGGTGATCTGCTGTCTGCAAGATGCCTCAAGAATCTTCTAGCACTGTAAGTCCAATGCGAACCTGTAAAACTAGAAAACAGCCGGGGTGTGAGCTATAAAGCTAGTAAGTACTCATGTCTTATTTAAATATATCGAGTGACAACAAAACTTAAATAGAAACCAGACATATGTAAATACACAAACTTATAAATCATATCATTACCCGATGGCCGTTTACTTATGTTATACCTGGATAATTTACTCATTGTACTGAATACAACACTGTAGTAAACTTATCTGCTCGATCCCACACTATATTTCACATCTACGAAATTCTGACATCTCTCATACACCAAGCTAGAAGCATTCATCCACGTATGTACATACTCTTTTTCCACACTGTAGCTACACTTTATATACTAACAACATCATATTTCCTCCTAACTTGAACTAACTTTTTATCTACCAAACCATCCAAACCCATGGCTAAGGCCAACCCAAACCCGTGGTAGTTTAGTGAGCTTAAATTATGGCCGGTTACTTCATATGGATTACATAAGCTAAAACATAAACAGTAACTAACTATAAGTTATAAAAGTTTTACTAAAACACTGAGCCAAAGCCTCAGACCTCCATATAATATAAGATATTGACTCTTGATTCCATCCATTGGAATCCTCACAACTGCATTCTAAGTGTGGTAAACCCCCAACACTCAACTTTTACATTAATATCACATATTGACCATGTATTTCAATATACAATTTATACAAAGTACATACTCATAGCATACTATGATACTACTCCTCAAATAAAATCGGATATCATTGAACTTCCATATCAAAGAAAATATCTTAAGAAAGCCAATCATTCTGAAAATTATTTTCTTGTCTGAAAACAAATCTCTTCATTTGGAACTTTTCTGGAAATCATTTTGTCTGTAAAACTTTGAGAATCTCTTCAAAATATTTTTCTTGAAAACTCGTTTATAAACCATCATTTTCTGTAAATTTGTCTATGAAAATCCATTTTTGAAAATCTATTTTTGAAAAATCTGTATCTGAAAGATCTGTTCTGAAAACTATCTCTGAAACTCATTTCTGAAAACTGTTTTTGAAAAACTGGTATCTGTCTCTGAAAACCTGACATATAGGGGTGTTACGTATCGCCGTCCCCCCATATGCCTAACTAGAGCCAGGAATGCAAACACATGACTTTGGGGCATTACGTATCACCATCCCAAAGCATACCACTCTTGTCCATGAAACTAGAGGTCTTGGGGCGTTACGTATTGTCATCCCCCAAGCCACTGAACTAGAATTTGGGGTGCGAATCTATGCTACCCTCCAAGCTCTGAATCTAGGATCTAGGGGCATCTGTCATCCATAGTCGTGAACTAAGATCTGGGGGCGTTATGTATCACCGTCCCCCCAGTCCTCTGCATGTGCACATGTGCTCTCCGTCAATTCCATATCTGAATCAAGTTACATACTGAGGTGGATTTTCCCCCATGCCTCGAAAACATAAAACTCAAGTTCTAAAATCATTATTTCCAAAACTCAACATGTAATAAAACTGTCTTTTAGAAACATATTTTTCTTTAAAACAACTGAGACAATATCTGGCTAATGCCCTAAGTGTTTTAAAAATAAGTCTGATATCAAGACATATAAATAAAATGAACTTTGAAAAGAAAGGTCCACCCACTATAACCAGGATCCAGGGGCGTTAGGCATCGCCGTCCCCCTGGTCCTGGGTCTGTATCTGTCAATGTGCATTATGTCTCCCTCTGTGTATGCAAAATGCATATGCATCATCATATCAACCCTATGATTATGTAAGTCATGCAATGAAATACAATGCAATGTAATGACATAATCCATATACACAACAACAAAGTCAACCACACTCCATTACGAGATGGTGACATCTCACTCATCCAATACATACAAAATAGACCCGTATCTCATTCCAACAAACGCATTTATATGGGAAAT
This sequence comes from Zanthoxylum bungeanum, assembly GCA_019454045.1. NCBI lineage: Eukaryota > Viridiplantae > Streptophyta > Magnoliopsida > Sapindales > Rutaceae > Zanthoxylum > Zanthoxylum bungeanum. The sequence goes on from SKCR01015823.1 coordinate 157,900, forward strand.
GCTCGCACATGTCATTAAACATATCAATACATTTCATACAATTGTTCCACACTTAGAATATGACTAAACTGAAGTTTGGAAACTTTGTTAAAACTCTTTACAAAACTTTTACATCTCACGTACTGAAAATGCGTTCTACTATGAGATATGTTTAACTATGAAATTGTAAGGACATCTTGTGCTAAACTTTTCATGTTGTACTAGCTTGCTATCTGGGAACCCAACACTGTGCATACTTTTAGAAATTCTATTTCTATACGTGCTCTTTTACGAATCTAATTGATAATACCTCTGAAAGCCCTCATTTCATACTTTCTACAACTCCATAACTACTGCTACATATTTCTACGACTCTGAAATCTATACTCATATTTATTCATATATAAATATACATTCAGCTATCATACCTTGTCTACCTAAGGCAAGATCACAGTGAGGTACTTACCTGGGGTCCATGCTATTTTTTCTCTCTCTTTCTCTATCTGTAACACAAAATTTGGATAGTTAAGGTCGTTAATCATAGAAACTTACTTAGAACATAACTCCCATACTTTCTGAGAAAACCCAAATTATATTTGTTTTCAGTGATTTCAGTTTCCCTTCTTATAATACATCTAATACTCATATAACATCATTATACATTATTCTATGTCAATCTTGTAGCTCAAATATGCAATTTATGCATTTCCGACAAATCTTCCGAAAAGTTTCCGAAAATATTATGGAAGGATCCTAGCCCTCCAAACCTTTTTGGAATTACTCAAATACTATTGTTTCATCATAATTAAGTCATATCATTAATTATGTTCATCAAAGCACAGATACATGCGAAACCCGACTTTACCAAAAACTCGCTTTACTTACCGAATCGATCATATTCGCTCTGATTTCTATCGGATTCTACCCTATACACATATTCAATATACTTATGCTCAAACAATTCAATTTATATCATTACGATACTCTACGAAACTACTAGAAACATCCGAATATTTAGCGAAAAACTTGAAATTAGCGACTTTTTACCGAGAGCTCTTACCAAGATTTTGAGGCCATATACAGACTCCAAATGATCCCACGAACACGCTGGAATCGATGAAATTCCAATCGGAGCTACTGTTCATTCGACGTTACTGTTCACCGCCGCTTCTTCCCCTCAGTGTGCATGCAACCGAGCGTGAATCGGAAAAATCGTCAACACCATCTTGTAGTACTCTCTAAGGGCTTCAATTTGACGGGAGGCTCGGGCCGTGAAACGAAGCGATGAGTCAGGATCAGAAAACCCAAGCTCACGCCTTTCTCCCCCTCTTTCTTACCGTTCCGGCCACCTATTGGGGAATCGTCGGCCACTACGTGGCCGGTCTACTCTAGACGAAGCCGGCGATGCCGGTATGCACCGCCGGGGGTGGCCGGCTGGCCGTGCGCCGACCACACCTCTATTTCTCTCTCTTCTCCCTCCCTCTCTCGTATTTCTTCTTGTTTTTTTGTAATGAAGAACAGTAATATATTGTGTCATTCTTCCTGAAATTACTAAATTGCCCACACTTAGAAGGGTAATTTCAGAAATCAGCTATTTTGAAGTCCCTCTGATGTTATTTTCAAAAAGTGTTCAACACAAAAGTTGTTTGTCTCAACAAACCGAGTCTGACGGTTAAAGAATCAACACAATCGGAGTTCATTTAAAATTGTTATAGCCGAAACAAGATACTTTCCCCGTATAGAATAACATACCTAAATCGCGTAAGCCGTCCTTTCATGTCACGCGATTTCCAAAACATCAAATATCTATTTTAAAATATCCCGAGCTATATTTCAACACTTCAACTCTTTTCTTCGAAATAGTCTCATTTGAGACCCGATCTGTAATACAAAATCCTTTTGGAAAAGTTTCCGAATTTCTGGATGTTACAGGTAAAAGATCTGAAATAAATAATATTGAATTATGGCATCTGAGATTGGGCCACATATGAATTAGACACCTATCAGAATTGGTTAATGATGATTTGATTGATGATCTTTCATTGGTTCCTTATCTAATTTATAAGTCGTGTATCCAAGGAAAAATGACAAATGCCTCATTTCTTGGTGTTCGACACTGTGCTGAAGATTCATTGAAGCTAGTACACAATGATGTGTGTGGTCCATTAAATCATGTCACTCATGATGGTTCAATATACTTCATGACTTTCACGGATGATAAGTTAAGTTATGGATACGTTTATTTGATGAAACATAAATTGAAAACATTTGAAAAGTTCAAAATATTCTGAAATGAATTAGAAAAATAAATCGGGAAATTCACCAAGTGTCTTTGATCAGATCGAGGTGGTGAATTCATGAGCGAAGAATTCAAAAGTTATTTAAGGGAGAATGAGATTCTCTCATAATATAGCCTACTAGGAACTCCTCAACTCAATGGTGTGTTTGAGTAGAGAAATCATACTTTATTGGATATGGTACGATCAATGATGAGTTATACAGATCATCCATATTACCTTTGGGGTTATATTTTACTTACTACTACCCACATACTTAACAGAGTTCCATCGAAATTTATTTCTACAACTCCATATCAGATATGGTACGATAGAAATCCAAGTATTAGATATTTAAATATTTGGGGTTGTCCGGTATACGTTAGAGTTGCGCAGCGGGATAAACTAGCATCCATGGGGTATAAATATAGATTCGTTGGATATCCTGAAAAATTATTTGGGATATCAATTCTAGGATTATGAGCAACGAAATGTATTTATTGCTCGTTTTGCCACTTTTCTTGGAAAGGAATTTTTTAGCGTAAATGGAAATTGTAGAAAGATTGAACTCGATGAGTTCAATCCTAACTTAGAGGAACCTAAGATTGAACCAGTGATCCAACTAGGTGAAGGATCTATAACACAGATTCTACATAGGTCGAATAGAATATCAAAGCCTCCAGATAGACTTTTTTTAACGTCTGATGCGAGCCTCAATGTTCTTCTCTTAGAGGAAATGGATCTGACTATGAATAAATATGCGATATTGGATATCGATTCGGGAAAATGATAGGAAGCCATGAACTTCCTGAAGGACTTAAACCTATTAGTTGTAAATAGGTTTATAAAAGGAAGCGGGGCATGATAGAAAGGTGGAAACCTTTAAGGCCTGATTGGTAGTGAAAGGTTACACTCAACATTCTGAGATGGACTATGAGGAAACTTTTTCGCCACTCACTTTGCTAAAATCCATTAGAATACTCTTAGTCATTGATGCATATCACGATTATGAAATATGGCAGATGGATATGAAAACCGCATTCCTAAATGGATTCATCGAGGAGGATATGTATATGGAACAACCAGAGGGTTTCGTATCCAGTGAGATTTCAAACTTGGTTTGTAAGCTCAAGAAGTCTATTTATGGACTTAAACAGGCATCCCGAAGTTGGAATCATCATTTTGATGAGATAATTAGATTATATGGATTCATCAAGAATGAGAAAGAACCGTGTGTTTATCAAAACGTTAGTGGGAGCATGATAATATTCCTTGTTTTATATGTAGACGATATATTTATCATTGGGAATGATATAGGATTGATGCAAAGTGTGAAAGCCTAAATTTGTGAGAACTTTTCCATGAAATACATGGGTGAAGCTTCATATATACTGGGTACAAGACTCTATCGGGATAGAGTAATGAAGCTTATAGAGTTATTGCAATCCACTTACATAGATAAAATATTAGAAATATAACGTTTTACCAACTGCAATGCAGTACATATTTCGATACGACATACATCTTTAGAAGAAAATGACACCTCAGACCAAGAAAGAGAGAGTTAGAATGTCTAACTTGTCATATGCTTCTTGTATTAGAAGCATTATGTATGTTGTGATATATACAATACTCGATATCAGTTTTGGTATTATGGTTACTAGCCGATATCAATCTGATTCGGGTAATGATAATGGATAGCCCATTTTCTCCACATTGGATACTCTCCTCGAAGCAAGGGTCAGTCATCTCCACTTATGTCGAATCCTCTTTCAGGTCTTTCTTTTTCTATCCTGCAACATCTATAATGCACAAGGTCTGATTCGAAGTTGTTGCAAAGCATCTTCTTGTCATTCTCTTGCTCCCACAAACGACTCGACTCCCTCTCGAGTTGGGAATTTTAACTTCAAGTAGTAGCTCGATATTGCTGTTATTGACTTCATCATAAAAGGCCTCCCCAGAATCATCTGGTAGCTGGTCAAGCAATCTACTTGTAATGACTCAAAATTTCATAACTCAATTAGAGTAGTAATCTAGTGATTGGGGTTAAAATTTTTCGAGCTGTAGTGAAAAATATTTGAAGTGATGTAAGGATTTAATTTTAGAAGTAATGTTTATAGTATCATGATTAAATTATTTGAGTCCGATTGGAATTATGAGATTTGGCCGAGTAATATTATATCTAAAAATTTTAATGTTTCTTTGGGGTATTTGACTCATGTTCAATATATGAACAAATGTCATGTTACTAAATTTAAGTATAAAAAGGAAATTAAACCTCACTTTACGTTTCTTCTTCATTCCTTCTCATTCTTCTCTCCCTAGCAAAGGAACTTCTAACCTTATCCCATAAAATTTTCTACTATGTCCACCAAGTTTTAGAGCTCTAAAGCCACATGCAAGCTTGAAAGAGTAACAAGGGAGCATAGAAGGCCCTATTGGTGTAAGGATATTTTTTTTCAAGGTGAGAAATGTTTAACCCAAGTCTTAAATTTCTGAATTTTGTTGGTTTGAATCTTGAAGAGTGTTATAATTTGGTTTGGGGATTATGATTATGGTTGAGTTGAAAGATTAAGAGTTTGTGAAAAGTTCTAAGTCCTGAAATCTCTAAGTGTAAAACTATGTTTGGGCTTATTTATATGATTTTGAGATGGTGATAAAGGTGAAATTGAAGTTATGTTGTGTATTTATGGTGTTATGGTTTGTGTTGTTTTGAAGAAGTGGTATGTATAAGTGAAGTTGATTTTTTACCCTGGAAATGGCCAAGCGTCGCGACCCCTACTCCCTAGCATCGCGACCCCTACTCCCTGGTGTCTCGACACGTTCTGGAAATTTGGTTATGCATTGATTCTGGGTGTTGAGCATCGCGTCACGACGCCCAGAACAGACGATGGTTACTGTTTTCCCATTTGGGTGAGTGTCACGACGCCTAAAGTCTGCGTCGCAATGCGCGGCACTATTCCAGGGTATATTTTTAATCATTCCAGTTTTATCCTAAGACATTCGGGGGCACTTCAAGGGCTTCGTATAGATGTGTAGACACATGATAAGTTGTATCAAAAGAATAAACATCAACCATTGATTACATATACTTTCCTAATTATTACAAGGAAAACTAACAATTTCTTTGGCATTAGATCAACGTCAAGCCACTCAGAGGTCACCTACACCGTATACCACACCCGACTTGCCAAAAAATTATGAGTGGAGTACTTATTTTAGAGTTTTAAATTGTGATTTCTGATATTATTTTGCAGATTGTTGATTTAATAATTTTACTTGAAATGATGATTTCATGCGAACGAGATATATGATTTAAGCTTTTGATAAAGCTTGGTTTCAGATTAATGCTTTGATGATGAAAATGATTTCAAAAGTATGATTTTATGATTTTGAAGGTATGGGGAAAAACCCACCTTAGGTACTTGATACAGATATGGAATTGACGGATGTCGGTAACCAATCCGGATATAGACGTATGCACATGGGATACATGACTAGAGGTGACAGATGCCTCTAGATCCTGGGTATTGGGCTAGTGGGATAGCGAGGTCTCTAGACCGGAATTTCAGAGATAGGTTGGTGGCATTGATAGCACCACTATTTACTGGTTTAGTGGCTTGGGGGACAGCGAGACGTAACACCCCAAGACCACGAGATTATGTACAAGATGACCGATGATACTTCTGATGATGACACATATGTTTTCATAAATATTTTTGCAAAAAGTCTTTAAAGGAAAAACTACGATTTATGTATCAAGGATTCTAAAAGTTATTTCATAGATTATGAGTACTTTCTAATGCTGTTTGTTTTCCTGTTTTATAGCTCCACTCACTGGGTTCTTTAGAACTCACCCCCTCCCCCCCACTCTCCAGATTTTACAGGACTTTTCTACTGGTGAGACAAGACTATATTTTGGGAGACATGGATCAGGGATGGGAGCAGCACTGCAGTCAGTAGTTGTATGGGTTCATCATGTCATGTCTACATTCATATAGGATGTAGTCTCTTTTGGTTTATGTGATGTATAGTCTATGTATATATGTGGTTGTACAATAACTGATTTGTATACGTGTTATGTTTAATGGTTCATACAGTTAATCTATTTTTGTCATGTGTGTTGTTAAAAGAATGGTTGAATTTCGGTTTCAGTCTGAGGCTTAGGTGGCAGTGGAATCTGTCACCTGCCGGTAACGTTCTCGGATTGGGGATGTTACACTACCATCGTGAAACCCATCACGGTTATTCGAGTATTAGGGCTTGTTCCAATGGTCATTGTAAGTTTTTCTAGACCTAGAGGAATAATATTTGATCCCCATATAGTGGGGTAGCATCCTTTATCAAGGTTTTGAACTCTGCCCAACCCAACAAAGGCCTTATTTAAGATAATATCCACAACGCTCCCTAGATCCACATGTATCTTATCCATATCCGACCCGCCTATATTAGCAGTGATTATAAATGCGTCTTCGTGGGGTAACTTACTCCATGAGCATCTTTTTCTGTGAACATTATCAGAACATATCAACCTTTCTGAATCTTCGGTACCCTTTCATTATTCAACACCTTGGGGCCATTGATTTTGTAATAATTCATATTGTCCCGATTTAAGTCTCCAGCTAGTGTTCTTTCTCATGTTACAGTGAACATCGATCATTGCTCCCAACGCAATCTGGCTCTCATGGCTTCATGATCTATGCATTCCTTCAAGTAGTCATTTCTCACCAGATCCTCATCCTACTCCTGCAGGTCATTACACCCTTCAGTCCTGTGGCCCCTCACATTATGATGAGACCAATAAGACCTATTGTTCCTTCGATCAATTGGGAAGCTTCTCACGTCGGGTTCAGTTAACAGCCCATTGTCTTATATTTCAAGAGCCACCTGAGACAAATATTTGTTAAGAGCAGTGTATGTTGTGCCCCTCGTCACTTGGGCAACCTTGACTGGGGGCCTTCGCTATGGCACAGGGTTTCTCTGAGCTAGAGGCTTAGTTTTCTACCTTGGGAACATGCCTCTCCAAACGATATTATTTGGGCAGTCATCGCTTCTTACTTCCTTCTACTCTCGAGTGCTACCTCCTCGAGCTATTCCCTCATCCACCAACAGCACGAACCTTCTGGCCTACTCCAGGGCCATGACATAGTTTGGTACCTCTTGGATTCTAAGGTGGGACCACAATCGCCCAACCTTAAATACGCTCTTCAAACTTTCCAATGCTTCAGTGGACTCATACGTCCCGACCTCCAGTACCAATTATGGTATCGGTCTAAAAAAACTTTTTAGTGGCTCAATATCCCGCTGCTTTATCGTCTTTAACGACCCAATCAACTTTCTGAGAATGCAAGCTCTTTTGAAATTTTGTATAAAAGACCTTTCACTCATAAATTTCTGAGAATGCAATCAACTCAGATTCCTGAACCATAAAATAGAGGGCCTGTCACATCCCAATATTTTTGGGATATGAGCGGTAGGAGACGGTGAAACCATCTCCATGAGCCTCATAACTTACACGTGCATTACATGACTACTCATGACTTATACATGTCTAACATAACGTGAACTATTTCCTGACTTATACTTATCCTACATATACATGCATTATCTTACTTACCTACTATAAACTTGCATCATTACACATGGACGGTTCAAAACATATTTACCATTTCTTGAATTACATAACTAATGAAATATGATCACATGACCTAACGTTAAACAATGGTGTGTGTATATGAGCCATTGATACTGCACCTAATGATTGACCCTAATGACCGCAACTAGTGTCCATCATCCCCAAGCTCGTTCTCCACATGCATAGAACATGCATCAGACATGGAAAATGGAAAGAGTAAGTCGTACGAATGACTTAGTAAGTGAACGTACAAATATAAAATAATGTAATGTCATATATGTAATTAACTGGAAAACTAAGTCAAACCTAGATCGTAAAACACAATGAAATTCATATACATATATGTAAAATTATATCATTATATGAGAACCTATAACATAATTGGAAATTGAACATAATAACATAATAACATGAAAGTTGAAATCACATCGTGGCCCTATAACTACGACGTGAACTATAAATGTCAACGTGAAGTTTAAAACTGTAGACATGACTTTAAAACGTCACTTAAACTGGAAACAATAAATTGACATCAATGGAAATCTTGACATGAAACCCGAACTACATCAAATGAAAACATGACTGCAAACAGAATAATGTCAATAGGGGACATGACATGATTGAAGACCACATGACGTCAATTGTAATCATGACATGATTGAAATCATATCATTCAGTGAAAACATGACTAAAAATGCATTAACTGTAAACATAGAAACATAATTTTAAACTATAATACATAAGTATAAACTAAAACATAAACATGGTCAGAAATATAAGCATGACTCTAATTGAAAAACTTAATCATGAATTGAAATTATATTATGAGATGAAATTATAAACATGATCCGAGAACGTCACCAGTATCATAACCTGGGGGTGTGAAACCTACTTAAGCGGGACCTAGAACCTCGTAAGTAGGGGAACATGAATATGAACATAAACAAGCCTATGGGGGTGATCAGTACCCCATGAGGCATCGTGAGCGAACCCGGGATGCTAAATATAAGGGGACATTACTCTATTGGTGATTTGAAAATATTTTATTACTTATTGTACATTATTTACTATAAACTTAAACTGAAAATCATGAACGAAAACGTGACCCAAAAACTTGCGAACATGTTACATATGAGAACATAGACTGTAAATTGGTAAACTTGACACGTGGGAAACGTAAAAACGTCAAATGAAAATCGGTAAACTTGACATGTAAGTTGAAAACATAAACTGTAGACTTAAAATATGAATCATATTCTATAAACATGACTCATGGAAAACATCAGCTGAAAATTGTAAACATATATACATGAAGTAAAATCGTGGTGTAACTAGTAAACGTGAAAATGTGATCTGAACTGTAAACATGGAAAACATAACGTGACATGGACATGAAAACATGGCATAAAAATGTGGCGGGTCTTGCAAACATGAATCCATGACCTGAAAATATGATGTGAACTCCAACATGAAAATATGATCTGATAGCGTGGCGTGAACGGTAAACTATAAAACATGCGTGAACTGTAAACATGAAAGTTATGGTTAAATTGTAGGCTGAAAAACATAGCTAAATTATAAATTGAAAACATGGTGTTGTCTTAAACTGATTTCATAGCGTGAATTAAAACTAGAAAACACCGCTGAAATCGTGACATGAAAACATGGCATGATTTATAAACATAAAAATGTATTTTGATATCTTGACGTAACTTGTGAACATGAAAATATGGCGTGTTTCGTAAACATGAAAGCTCGACGTGAATTATAAACATGAAAATGTGACATTGACTGTAAACAATAAAATATGATATGAACTGAAAAATGAGAAAACATGACATGAGGCGATAACGTAAAAACATAACACGAGCTGAAAACACGATGTGAACTGTAAACTGAAAATCGTGTATATCTTATAAGTATGAAAACATGGTGTAGCATGTAAACATGAAAACCTGACATGACTTATAAATATGGAATCAAGGCATAACATGTAAATTGTAAACATGCATAAACTGAACTGTAAACTTGAAAACATAATGTGATCATGTATGTCTGAACGACTTTCAATGGAACTTTGTTCAGAAGATGAGCGGCAGTGTCTAGAGCATGGCCCCACAAGTATGTTGGTAGATCAGTGAAACTCATCATTAATCGAACCATATCTAATAAAGTTTGATTCCTCCTCTCTGAAACACCATTGTGTTGAGGAGTGCCTGGAGGAGCATATTGAGCGAGAATCTCATTCACTTTTAAATAACTCACGAACGCATTGCTCATGTACTCACCGCCCCGATCTGATCGAAGGCATTTCAAGAGTTTTCCGGTTTGTTTCTCTACTTCAAATTGGTATTCTTTGAACTTTTCAAAAGCTTTCGATTTGTGTTTCATAAGAAACAAATAACCATATCGTGACAAATCATCAATAAAAGTTACAAAGAATTGAAACCCACCCATGGCAGCATAATTTATAGGACCACATACATCGGAATGCACAAGTTCCAATAAATCATTAGCACGGTGTCCAACACCACTAAATGAGGATTTGGTCATTTTACCTTGAATACAATATTCACAAACTGGTAAAGGTTCTATGGTTCGATCCGATATCACACCATCCTTAACTAGTTTGGTTAGGCGTTTTATGCCTATATGACCTAATCTCATGTTGGACAATTATGACCCATAGCGTCACTATTTGTACAGATCATGGTGTTGTTGTACAAATTAACTATGTGACAAAGGAGATTGCACTCTTATCATTTGTGATTAGATCACCAAGATATAAAAATGAAAGGAGGTCCCTATGATTTGTTCCTGGATTGAGAATGATATGAGACAATATCAATCCATGAAGGATAAATCATTAAATATCCCTAGTCAGAGTATTATCGAGATTGGACATCGATAAATACGGAAAAGACTAGTGTTACACTTGTGCGCGTTGTGAGGGCATAACGGCATAGTTCTCATATATTTAGGTATAGGATACGCATGCAAGTGTAATAGAAGGTTGTGTTTTATCGATGGTACGGGAAACAGCTCCGCTTTGGATAGACCCCCTCAGAATTCCATTGGTAGTATGACTATGTGTCTATGGAAGTCCGAAATCAGGGTAGGTGTATTTGGTCTTAACCTGAGACTTGCACCGCTAATACTTGCGACAATCAATATACTTTGGTTGCGGTAGTCCAGGGCTTTAACAGGTTCTGTGTACGCCTATGCTGGGTATATTGAGAATCGTAGTGTGTTGGGTGTGATGTCAAGACGGAAGTGTCACTCTAGTCATATGGAGATGATGGTCGCGTAGGATACGGTACTGGTTCTCTTAAGTACTGCAGTCATCAGGATAAAATGACAAGGTCATGTTTATCCGATTATAGAGACTAGTTATCAGACATCTGACATATGCTTCGTACGGGGCAGACACAATTACAGCCCCAGGCCTAGCACGTGATCATCCGATACTGGATCGACATATGCAATACTACGTATACTACGCCTGATATAGATCCTTTATTTCTGTAAGGATATTTCTGGAGAATTGGGTAGGCATGGCGCTTTGCTAGAAGCCGACCTTGTCTTGTAAATCGGTACAAACGTAGTACTAGGTACTTACGTGTTCGGATAGTCCGACGACCGAATTTAGTGCCAACATATCTGGGGATCTCATGGGTCGCTTCCCAAAGATTCACCGATGACGTATGACTCGCACTCTAAATTAATCTGGGATTAATTAGAAGAGAGAGAAAATTAATCTGGGATTAATTGCGGAGATATTTTATCTGGGATAAATATCCATTAAAGAGAGATAACGATTAATTTGGAATTAATCGGTTAAATTAATATATTCGATATATTAAACGAAATTGGATTTCGACGCGGAATTAAAATTAGATTTTAATTCGGGCGAAAGAATTAATTTAGAATTAATTCGTTAGCGATGTGAATAGTGATTTCGCTAGGCGTAATCATTTAATTACGTCGCAATGGAAAATTCGTTAATTTGGAATTAGCAAACCCAAGCCCGGGATTGTTTGCGAGCGCATTCGCATTTCAAATTCGAGTGCGGCACACAAGTCAAATCAAGCGTCAAATCGTTAGTCGCATCAAACGTCAAATCATTAGTCGCTTTGAGTGATGTGACAACTTGTCACTTGATTTGATTGATTGATGGATTGATTGATTGATATTGGTGGTTGGCTTTAATGACTTGACTTTTAGAAAGAGAAAAATCAATTAATTAATTTTGGAAATTGATTTGTGTATTTGATACACAAAATTGCCAACAACCACACACTCTCCTCTCTTCCTCACTTCTCTCTCTCACGCCCATGGAGGGCATTTTTCTTCTGGTTTTGGCAGTGAACTGTCGTGAGTCAAGAAGAAATGGGAAGCAACTGTGGTGATTTTTGTGGCAAAAATCACAAGAGCTAGCACTTTGAGAGACATGCGAAGGTTATAGGGAAGTCCACCCATGAGCCAGGAATCGTTTGACGAAGTTTGGAGCTTGTTCGAGGACATCAATGGCCGAATTCTTGGATGAGGAAATCAGCCACTGCCGAGTAGTCCATGGAGGCAGAAAATGATTTTTGTTGCATCCTGCGTCGCTCAACCGATCGATGTGAGTATTTCGCAACTTCGTTGATTTGTATTCGCACTTATTTCATGCTTGTTTAATGATCTTGGGACCTTAGCAAACACCAACAATGGTATAACAGCAAGGTTGAGCATGAAATATGACTAAAGGGTTAAAATTTGGGTAAAATTGATTTTGAGCATGTATAATGAAATTGGATGAATTAGTATGCTTAAATGTGTTTTAATTGATGATTGATTGGATCAATTTGATGAAATTGTGTTTGGAACAAATTTCCCCAATTTTTTAGGCTTGGCCGAAAATAGAGAAGCCCTAAATGTCTTGGATTTTTGTTTTTTAATTCATTGGATGACTTGAAAACAATCTAGGATGTTGATTTAATGTTGATTTGGATTCAATTGGATTGGATTTAAAATTGGACATGAAAATCCTCCTTGGCCGAGACATGAGAAGCATGTAATTGGGTTTGATTTTAATCAAAATGTGTTGGACATGTGATGATGAAAATAAGCATGATTAATTGGGCTAATTTGGTGTTTTGGAAATATTGATTTGGGTAATTAGTTATGCTTTGCACTTTGTTTAATTAAATTATGAAATTGGATTTTTATGGTTTAATTAAATTGGGCTTAATTTTGGAAATTGGACTTTGAATGTTGTTATTGGGCTTATTGGGCTTGGTTGTACCAAGTTGGGTTTAGGCTAAATTGGTTGGATCCAATTGGGCCCAAAACCGCATCCATAAAGCCCAAATGCGACTAATGGACCTTTAAAGTTTAATTGGGCCTAATGGGCCAAAATTGATTTCTAGGCTTATGGGGTAACTCCCGGATTGGACTTTGGTTATTGGGTTTGACCCGAGTTGACCAAAAGTCCACTCCTTAATGTGGTAACACAAACTGGGCGACGCATGCTGTCCCGGGCTCGCGGCCCGATTGGGAGTACGGAGTAGCCCGCGGGGGACTAAACCGGAGAATAATGGAGTCGCCACCTGGTGTGAACCGGGACAAAGATTTAAGGCTGCACTCACCCCTCGCAAGGGAAGACCTCAAACCGTTGGGTTCGGAATGGTCCCTTACTTATGCCACTTGTAATAAAATGATTTGTGCAATAATCTTACCAAGCCTAAGCAACATATTTCCAAGGATAGTTTACTCCTAAGTTTGCATGCATAGGTACAAAACTCATATCTAAGTTTACATATAACACATTTTCATATTTTGCATACAACCTATTTGCATACAATCTATGTCCGAATTCATGCATAAATATAAATTGACATACGGAAAGCATATAATTTCACATTGGCAGGCACAGAAGCGCAAACAAATAACATTCATACAAGCATGTATATTAGGGAAAGACGCTTAAGTGCGTAATAGAAATAGATAACTCAAGAGGTAATACAAATGCATAAGATAAAAAGAGACAATTATATGCTAAGATAGGCATGTCGTGATGTGATGCAGAAAGGATCTCTAGAATTGACATGAACACATGCATGGGTCTTTTTTGGTGGTATTTTGATGTAGTTTGAGGATGTTTTAGAGGTGCCTGACGCGTCAAATGGGGCTGCTGTTTTTAGTGTTTGTGGCTTTTGCGTGAAGGTTGGGTTATGTGGCTAAAGGCCAGGGGACGTGTTGTGGAGTGGGCAGTTACGTGGGCTGTGTGTGCAATTCAGTCGCAGGTGCGTATGATTGATGAGGGCATATTGGCGAGGGCTTATGGTGCGTGAGGCGTGAAGGGCTTTAGTGTGTTAGTGCTTGTGGTGGGCTGTTTAGGGTGACGTGGTGAAATGGCTTTTGATGAGGAGTTGAAGGACATGTTACGTGTGAGTGTGAGGCAATGGGGTTGTGCGTGAGAATGTGCCTGGCAGTACGTGAGAGGGGCTGACTTGCGTGAATTGGCTGAGGGGGGTATGTGTGTGATGAGGCTGGGCGTGCATGTATCTTGGGTTTTTTGCGTGAACAAAGGAAAGTGCAAGGGCTGATAATATGGGTGCACCAATGATAATAGATCGAGCCAAGACAGGGATAGATGATGCAATCAATAGATGAAAGACGCGGCAAATATCGTGGTAAAGGTAGCCTTTTAGGCGTTTCTTTCCCTAAATGGAGAACCTTTTAGTCCAACACAATAAGCCCATGCGCTTTTCATTACAATGCGTACAAAGATAAAGACAATAATATTGGACTTCGTATACTGGATTGAACACATCTTACGTTCAACCGAATATACATTAATCGGCGCGGCAAAGCATCGTGGTAAAGGATTTTAACCCCTCAGAATATGGGACCTTTAATCCAACTTACTAAGCCATACGCTCGATCACATCATGCATATAAACAAAAGACAATAATATCGAATTTCGTATACCCGATTGAACACATCTTATGTTCAACCAAATATACATTAATCGGCACGGCAAAGCATCGCGATAAAGAATTTTAACCCCTCAGAATAAGGGACCTTTAATCCAACTTACTAAGCCCATACACTCGATCACATCATGCATATAAACAAAAGACAATAATATCGGATTTCGTATACCCGATTGAACACATCTTACGTTCAACCGAATATATATTAATCGGCGCGGCAAAGCATTACGGTAAAGGATTTTAACCCCTCAGAATAGGGGACCTTTAATCCAACTTACTAAGCCCATGCGCTCGATCACATCATGCATATAAAAAATGACAATAATATCGGACTTCGTATACCCGATTGAACACATCTTACGTTCAACCGAATATACATTAATCTGCACGGCAAAGCATCGCGGTAAATTATTTTAACCCCTCAGAATAGGGGACCTTTAATCCAAATTACTAAGCCCATGCGCTCGATCACATCATTACATAAACAAATAACATGCGGAATTTAAATAACGAATAATAAATAAATCAAAGCAACATAAAACAAAAAAATGTGCCATTTACTCAAACGGTACGTGGAGTTTTATCCCGAGTACAGATCATACTACCATTCATTCGGAATCGGCTATGAAATTTATGTCCGGGTTTCCATTCGATATACCGCGAGAGTTGACACATCTTTCATTTTATTCCAAGGCCACAACATACAATATTTCGTAATACATGCATATTTATCTACTCAAGGGCCACAACATGCATTTTAACATAATAATCATGCGAACAGTACTCAATAAATAATAAAAATAAAACTGAAAACGAGTGTGAAAAATACCCTCAGGTCTAACCTTTTTTGCTGACTTTCGGACTTGCGTTTCACGGAGATCGGAAGGGTTAAAGCTCTTCAACTTCTCTGGTTCACTGATTTAGCGTCTTAGCTCATTGTTTTGCTGTTTTGCTTGCTGTTTGACCTCCGTTTTGCTGCTGTTTCCTCTGTATTTTCTGCTTACTGTTTCAGGTCTTCAAAGCTACTATTTTTTATGTTTTTTAGGGGTTTTAGGTGCAGTTGTTTGTGATTATCTTAAGGATTAAAAGTGCAGTTTTTTTGTTACTGGTTTAGGTAATTTAGGGGGTGTTTTAAGGTGTTTTTGCTGCTGTTTGGGCGTGTAAAACAGTGCAGTTTGGGCGTGTGAAACAGTGCAGTTTTTTGTGTAAATTTTGGTGATGCAGCTGCTGTTTTTGGGGGAATTTTCGGTTATGTTTGGGGGTTGTATGGCGCTGGTTTTCAGTGGTGATTAGGGGATGTATTGATGGTTGTAGGGGCTTTAATATTTTCGGCAATGGAGGGGTTGAGGAGGGTGATGTTTTTGGCTATGGAGGGAGGAGATGAAGAGAAATGTTTGCTATTTTTCTTGTGATTTGTGTGTAATGTCAAGGATTCCTTGCTGTGATTTTCATGTGAGTTGTGTATTATGAAGGGAGTGCATGTCTTGGTTAGGGGTTGTTTATATAGAGAATGGCTAGGGCTTCTCCTTGTCTCACAAGGAAGGGATTTTGGCATTAAAGAGAGGATTTGATTTGGTGTTGGATAAGGAAATCAATGGATTGATGGGGGACAAATTTTGGTGAATTAGGAAGGTTGAATATTTGATTTGCTTGGTTTAGAAATACAATATTTTAATTGGTTAGGATTGATTTTAATTAGGCATAATATTTCTTTAATTTAGTAAATAATATTTTGGATTAGGAAGTTACAATATTTTAATTTGGTATAATTATATTTTATGTCTTATTTAATTTGGTATATCAATTAATTAATATTTTATTTAGTTAATATTTAATTTAATTAATATTTGATTTAATTTGTGTGTATTTTAGGGGCTATGGGCGTGTGGGCCTCTCTTGGTGGGCTAGGTGTTGTGTTGGCTAAATGAGTGGGTTTGGGCCAAGATTAAAAGGTTTGCGGGTTTTTTTTGGGCCGAGCATAATTTAAAACGGAGGTCCAACAAGCGAACTCGAAGCTAAACACGTAAACTAAATCCAACAAAACGTCAATTCTTGACTCTTCCCTTCCGAGGTCCGTTTCCCGCGGCTTCCGCGACTTAAAAGATAGTGCCTCCAAATGAGACTCATCATCGGGTTTCACATACAAAAATGCAATACTTACAGTTAAGAAAATAATAAAAGCCCATTAGACTTTAATTAAATTAACGTTGGACGTTAATCGGGCTTTGAGACCCGTAACGATTAAATTTGGAATTTAAGTCGTATAGGTTCGTTAATAAAGTGTAGTATTTAATTTGGAATTAAATAGTGAATTAGTATTAAATACAAATTGAATTGGATTTAACTATGTAGTTTAATTTAATTCGAGAATTCATACTTTAAGTACTTATTCGCAAAACGAGTTTGACTCGAGCAAAATCAAATCGTTGTTTGAACATTGGATGGTCACTAATTATCAGATTAATTAATTTGATTAGATTGATTGATAACATGCTTGTGTCAATACATGGTTGCGATGCATGAATAATTTATATCGAATGGATATTAGATGGGTGGGGCAATTTTAAAAATTGTTGTAATAAATTTGATTTATTAATTGGACCTGCGTGTCCAGCCTTATCACCTCCTATTCTTTGTATTCTCTTCTCACATATTCCCCTCAATGTAAATGAGGTTTCTTTAGAAGTGTAGTGTAACGGGTAGAAGTAATACATGTGCTAGCGGGAGAGAGAAAGTGAGAGATTTGATCTAGGATCAATGTGTAAAGTATCCATCCGCATATCTGTAGACAACAGGACCTGGGCGACGCCGTTCCTAGGCTCGCGGCTAGTTGGGAAGGATTACATAACATGGAGTCGCCACCCGGTGTGAACCGGGACAAAGATTTAAGGCCGCACTCACCCCTCGCAAGGGAAGACCTCAAACCGTTGGGTTCGGAATGGTCCCTTACTTATGTCACTTGTAATGAAAGGATTCATGTAATAATTTGACTAAGCTTAAGTAACACTTATTTCCAAGAGTATCATGCTTCTAAATTCTCATATGCAAAATAGAACTTATGTGTACATTTTACATATATCTCATATTTAAAATTGCATGCTTAACATATATCAAGATAGCAACGAACATACATCTTTACATATCACATTTAGGAAAACACAAGCACACATATTGACCATACAAGCACACATATGGGCACTTTTCCAATCGGTACGTGGAGTTGTGGCCCAAGTACAGACCGCACTACCGTCCATTCGGAATCGGCTACGGAGTTTACGTCTGGGTTTCCATCCGATATACCGTAAGAAATAATACTCAAATGTTATCATGACATAAGCATACGAATTGTAATACATTGACACATTTGCATAAGAAAGATCAACCAATAGGAAATTATGCATGAATATAATAAGACAGACTCAGTTCAGTGTGTGCACGTTCGTGTAGCGTTCGTAAACGCGTTCGAACGGAAATGAAACAGAATGCTCACGTTCGAGTAGCGTTCGTAAACGCGTTCGAACGGAAATGAAACAGAATGCTCGCGTTCGATTAGCGTTCGTAAACGTGTTCGAACGGAAATGAAACAGAATGCTCGCGTTCGTATAGCGTTTGTTAACGCGTTCGAACGGAAATGAAACAGAATGCTCACGTTCGTATGGCGTTTGTTAACGCGTTCGAACGGAAATAAGACCTGATGCATGATAAGGCAAAATGTATGCGCGTTCGAGTTGCGTTTGTGAACGCGTTCGAACGGACACGGACCTGATGCATGAAATGGGATGCAATACATAAACCGAAAATAAAGGGGCGCGGCGAAGCACTGCCGTAAAGGTGGCCTTTTGGGGCTCTTGATCTCTCAAAGAGAGGACCTTTAGACCAACGTACTAAGCCCATGCGCGTCACATTACACATACAAAAATAGAACCAATCCTATCAACCAAGTATGTCCGATTGAACACATCTTACATCCAATCTGAACACACATCAACCGGCGTGGCAAAGCATCGTGGTAACGGGTTTTAACCCATCCCCATAAGGGATCTTTCATTCCACTTACTAAGCCCATGCGCTTGATTGAACCAAACATAAAAGATAAACTCAATAACATCAAACTAAGTATGCCCGATTGAACGTATTTCGCATCCAACCGAACACACATCAACCGGCGCGGCGAAGTAGTGTCACAAAGGTGGCCTTTTCGGCTCTTTGTCTCCCAAATGGAGGACCTTTGGACTAACTCACTAAGCCCATGCGCCTGGTTGAATCATGCATAACCAACGACATATTGAATTCAAGTAAAGCAAACTAAATAAGCAAAAGCAACACAACAAAAGAAAGATGGTGCCGTTTACCCAAGCGGTACGTGGAGTTGTGGCCCGAGTACAGATCATATTACCGTCCATTCGGAATCGGCTATGAAATTTATGTCCGGGTTTCCATCCGATATACCGCGAGAGTTGACACATCTCTCATTCATCCAATACCCACAACATATTACATCTCATAATTCATGCATATTTATCTACTCAAAGACCACAACATGCATTCATAGACGACTCTCATGCGAATAGAATTCAATAAAAAAATGAATATAAACTAATGAAAAGGTACCCTCAGGTCTAACCTTTTAAATCACCTCTCGGATGTATGGTACACGATCGTCGGAAGGGTGGATGCTCCGCAACTCTCCGGTTCACTGGTTCACTGTTCTCGTTCGTTGTCTTTACTGTTTTGCTTGCGGCTCGAACTCCGTTCTGCTCCTATTTCCTCTTTATCTTTTGCTTACTGTTTTTGGGTGTCTTCTTCCTGTAGTTTTTATGTGTGTTGTGTATGAGTTAGAGACTAGCTAGCTAAGGTTGAGAAGGTTGGTGAATGGTTCTTTTTATAGGCAAAGGGTTAGGTTTGACAAGGAAAGGGATTTGATTTGGTTTGGTTAAGGGAAGTCAAAGATTGAGGGGGGACAAATCTTGGCTAGATAGGGAAGGTTGAATATTTGATTGGCTTGGATTAGGAATACAATATTTTAAGTTTGGGAATAATCTTATTAGATTGGGAATATAATTGGTTGATTGATTTTAATTAGGCATGATTATATTTTGATTTAGTATGTGATTTGTTTAATTTAGGCATGATTTTAGTTTAAGTTGGTAATTGTTTATTTTATGTTTGGTATATGTTTTATTAATCATTTATTATTATATTATTTAGTTAATGTTTTAATTAATATTTATTTATTTAAATTGGGATGTCTTTTATGGGCTTTGGAGGGCTAATTGGGCTGGATGTGAGGCTAGCAGCAAAACCAGAATTACCGACACCGTTCGAACGCTTCCTTGAACGCGGCACGAACGCCCGCAATCCGTTTGACGTTCGAACGTAAACACGAACGCAGCACTAACGAAAACAGTGAACCTTGTTTATTCTGAATTTCCCCTTCCGATGTCCGTTTCCCGTGACCTCCGTGACTTAAAAGGTAGTGTCTCCAAAATGAGACTCATCATAGGGACTTATGCGTAAAAATGCAGTGCCTACAGTCGCCCCCACTTTGATGGGACTTGTGTAATGTGCAACAGTGACAATCCTATCAAAGTTATGCAATGCATTTCTACTTACCTGGCTCGCTAGCTGCCACTTGACTTACCATGTGTTGAGTTGCGTTGATTTGATGGTGAGGTGCTGCGACCCTTGGTTCATTCCCGAACCGTGCTCCATTTTTAGAGTGTCATTCTCGGCTTGTTCCTTCCTGAATTGAATTGAGATGAGGCTTTATTCCTCCCGAGCTTTATTCCCGAACTGTTGAGATGAGGCTTTATTCCTCCGAGCTTTATTCCCGAACTGCTTGCTGTGTAGAGATAGTGCTTCATTCTATGATTGTTTGGACTGTGGGCTTTATTCCCGAACTGTATTGAGATGAGGCTATATTCCCCTGTACTTTGTTCCCGAACTGTTGCGATGAGGCTTTATTCCTCCCGAGCTTTATTCTCGAACTGTTGAGATGAGGCTTTATTCCTCCCGAGCTTTATTCCCGAACTGTTGAGATGAGGCTTTATTCCTCCCGAGCTTTATTCCCGAACTGTACTGACATGAGGCTTTCTTCCCCTTGAGCTTTGTTCTCAAACTATACTGATATGAGGCTTTCTTCCCCTTGAGCTTTGTTCTCAAACTATACTGATATGAGGCTTTCTTCCCCTTGAGCTTTGTCTCAAACTATACTGATATGAGGCTTTCTTCCCCTTGAGCTTTGTTCTCAAACTATACTGACGTGAGGCTTTCTTCCCCTTGAGCTTTGTTCTCAAACTTATACTGATATGAGGCTTTCTTCCTTTGGGCTTTGTTCCCGAACTGTGTTGATATGAGGCTTTATTCCCGAACTGTGTTGATATGAGGCTTTATTCCCCTGGGCTTTATTCCCGAACTGTTTTGATATGAGGCTTTATTCCCCTGGGCTTTATTCCCGAACTGTACTGACATGAGGCTTTCTTCCCCTTGAGCTTTGTTCTCAAACTTATACTGATATGAGGCTTTCTTCCTCTTGAGCTTTATTCTCTGATCTGAGCTGACTGTAGGCTTTCTTCCTGAACTGAACTGAATGTAGGCTTTATTCCTGAACTGTATTGAGTGTGGGCTTTATTCCCGAACTGTGCTGACATGAGGCTTTCTTCCCTGAACTGATATGGGCCTCGCCCCAAGACTGATACTGATATGGGCCTCGCCCCCAGACTGATACTGATATGGGTCTCGCCCCCATGCTGATACTGATGCTAATATTGATGCTTCGGACTGGCTTTTATTTGCCGCTTTCTCTCTTTAAAACTGTGAACACAAAACAAACACAAAACACAAAAAGGAAGCAAAATATGTTACGTGTATGCATGCATGCGTGAATGAGTTTCCTATCCCGTTGGGTTAGGTCTTCTGTCAATTCCATTGATGACCATTCTTCTCTTGGGGAAAGTACCACTTCCACCTGTCTTCACTGATTTGTTCTAGGAACCCGTTTCTTTCCAAGTCTAACAGTCCCACTGTCTCCATTTCCCAATTCCTGAATGGCTAACTTATCTTTTCTGTTTTCTTATTCTGAGGATTCCCTACATTCTGAGTATCACATTACCAAGATTGAACACACTCATGTTGCAAGTTTGAAAGTAATAGTCTTAGGCAGATAAATGAAATGATCGCCTTTATTATTGTTGAGGAAACGTTCGAATAGGTAAACAAAATCAATGTCTTTATTAAAAGTGCAAGATAAACTAGGAGAAACAATAGTGCCTTCTTCTTCAGCCCATGGTTCTTCACCATTGTTATCCCTTATTCCTATGAGGCTGAGTGGTTGAGAGTTTGGAGGACAAGGATTTCGGGTAGGCCAGAGTTGATCATGTAGTTGGGTAGGGGATTTCCGTATGCATTGGGTTGTTCTTTCTCTGGGTCGGGTATTGTATGGGCATCGATGAGGTTTTGGATTTCATGTCTGAGGCGGGCGCAGTTGTCGGTGTCATGGCCTTTTTCTTGGTGGAAGTGACAGTAAAAGTTTAAGTTCATGTGAGGTGGCACAGGATTTGGAATGGGCCTAGGTTCCAAAGGTTTTAAGAGTCCATGCGCCTTCAGCTTTTCGAATACCTTTGAAAGAGGCTTACCAAGGTTAGAAAATCGTATGTTCTTAATGGCAGTGACTTCAGTAGTAGCAGGCATAGTCCCTGAATGTCCCCCAATATTCCTTCTGTTCTGTCCATAAAACTTTCTGTTCTCGGCTTCCTCCTCCTCAATATCCATGACAGTTTCCCTTAGTTGTCGGAAATCCGTAATCATTGAAGTCATCCTCCTCAACTTGCCATAGATCGAGGGCTTGGTGCCCTTAATGATCATTTTAATCTGGTCCTTCTCAGAGGGCCGAGTCTGCATCTTCAGAAGCTGGCTTCTCCAGCGGTCTACATACTCTTTGAAACTTTCCTCTGGCTTCTGCTTAGTGTTCTCCAAATCACGGAGTGACAAGTCAATCTCCAAGTCTGTAACATACTGCTTCAGAAAAGCATCGGCTAGTTCCTTCCAATCTTCTTTAACCTTCTTTTCAAGGCTATGATACCAAACCACAGGTGCCCCCTCGAGTGACATCCCAAACATCTTTTGGACTTGGCGCTGTGATAGGCCCATTGAACTCATGACTGAGACATATTGCTGCAGATGGACCCTCGGGTCTCCGTTCCCATTAACTTGGCCATGTCCGGCATTTTAAACTGAGCTGGCAGCTGTTCTCGAACGTCATTGCCTCATAATCTAACAATTCTTCATTTTTACCCCTCATTTTACGGGTAACTGTTTCAACCTGATCCCGAAGCTTCTGAAATTCTGCCTGAGACCCAATCACTCTGCCTGTTGCATATTCTGCCATGTCATCATCAAAAGTGGGGACATCATCCCCTAACCCATTCGGAGGCTCCTCACGCCTTACATTCTCAGAATCTCCCCCGGCACGGGGCACAGCCATATTTGTCATGGCAGTAGTCAAGGCTTGCAACTGTTCAGTAATCTTGGCGAAGCCATTTTCCAACTGATCTATCCGGGATACCTCAGTATCTGATTCACTCATGTCTGTTTTCGGTATTTTGGTGAGTCTTCCTTTTTTTCTAACCCAACGGGAATCTATGATGGCTTTCAGAACACAAGGGTTAACATGATGTATGTATGCATGATGTGCATAAGAAGTATATAACATATATTAAATCAAATAAAATTCTCAAACAAATCGGCCTATTATCATTTTAGAAGCTTTTGGGACAACTGTCATAAGAGTGAACCCGTCCCAGTTTAAATGGCCTAACGAGTTCATGTCTTATGGCAAAGAGCCCAACTAAATCCAAATGATAAAATTCCGAACACAATCATAAAATGGCCCATTGTTATTTAGAAGCCTTTTGGCCCAATCGTCATAAGATGTGTCCTTGTCCCAGTTTAAATGGCCCAACAAGCCCATATCCCATGATAAATGGTCCAAATGGATCCAAACAACGATGTTCCCAAACACAAGAAAGATGATGCAAACATGACATAATAATTTTTACAAAGTGGCCCATCAACATTTCAGAAGCTTTTGGCCTAATAGTCATAAGTGCGAACTTGCCCCAGTTTAAATGGCCCAGCAAGCCCGCATTTCTGACAATAGTCCAACTGCATCCAAATGAGGATGGTCCACAAGCACATACTCAAGGAAATATTGCTACTTTAACCATATAAACCAGTCTATGGGTGGGTTTGCAAGAGTATGGACAAAGGCTCTCACTGGCGAAGGATAGCCCACAACTAGGTCTCCCCACTCAAGGGTTCAAGTGACCAAGTGAGCGTATCCCTTTTTATACACTAAGGTACGTGCCAATGAGCTATGGTGTGTGACGGACTGTCAAATGGATTTCCCGTTGTAGATCCCCCAGAGGGAAGGTGGAGCGAGGCTCACTTAAATACCCAAGCCTCTTAGGCTCTTATCGCTTGTTGTCAGGAATAAACAACGAGTCCTCCAAATTAGTCCATCACAAAGGCTACAAGTAGATGGCCATATAGGTGTCCTCACAGCTTTTCCTTCTAGAAGGTAGTAGTGAATGAAGGAAGACACCAAACCATTACCTAGCCTCAAGGTGCCCTTGATTAAACCCTCACTTATCCACTATAGACATGGCCAATTAAAACATAAATCCACTCATTACAAGACAATATTTCGGGGCCAAATACATCCCCAGTGGAGTCGCCAGACTGTAGACAACAGGACCTGGGCGACGCCGTTCCTAGGCTCGCGGCCTAGTTGGGAAGGATTACATAACATGGAGTCGCCACCCGGTGTGAACCGGGACAAAGATTTAAGGCCGCACTCACCCCTCGCAAGGGAAGACCTCAAACCGTTGGGTTCGGAATGGTCCCTTACTTATGTCACTTGTAATGAAAGGATTCATGTAATAATTTGACTAAGCTTAAGTAACACTTATTTCCAAGAGCATCATGCTTCTAAATTCTCATATGCAAAATAGAACTTATGTGTACATTTTTACATATATCTCATATTTAAAATTGCGTGCTTAACATATATCAAGATAGCAACGAACATACATCTTTACATATCACATTCAGGAAAACACAAGCACACATATTGACCATACAAGCACACATATGGGCACTTTTCCAATCGGTACGTGGAGTTGTGGCCCAAGTACAGACCGCACTACCGTCCATTCGGAATCGGCTACGGAGTTTACGTCTGGGTTTCCATCCGATATACCGTAAGAAATAATACTCAAATGTTATCATGACATAAGCATACGAATTGTAATACATTGACACATTTGCATAAGAAAGATCAACCAATAGGCAATTATGCATGAATATAATAAGACAGACTCAGTTCAGTGTGTGCACGTTCGTGTAGCGTTCATAAACACGTTCGAACGGAAATGAAACAGAATGCTCACGTTCGAGTAGCGTTCGTAAACGCGTTCGAACGGAAATGAAACAGAATGCTCGCGTTCGTATGGCGTTGGTTAACGCGTTCGAACGGAAATGAAACAGAATGCTCACGTTCGTATGGCGTTTGTTAACGCGTTCGAACGGAAATGAGACCTGATGCATGATAAGGCAAAATGTATGCGCGTTCGAGTTGCGTTTGTGAACGCGTTCGAACGGACACGGACCTGATGCATGAAATGGGATGCAATACATAAACCGAAAATAAAGGGGCGCGGCGAAGCACTGCCGTAAAGGTGGCCTTTTGGGGCTCTTGATCTCTCAAAGAGAGGACCTTTAGACCAACGTACTAAGCCCATGCGCGTCACATTACACATACAAAAATAGAACCAATCCTATCAACCAAGTATGTCCGATTGAACACATCTTACATCCAATCTGAACACACATCAACCGGCGCGGCAAAGCATCGTGGTAACGGGTTTTAACCCCTCCCCATAAGGGATCTTTCATTCCACTTACTAAGCCCATGCGCTTGATTGAACCAAACATAAAAATAAACTCAATAACATCAAACTAAGTATGCCCGATTGAACGTATCTCGCATCCAACCGAACACACATCAACCGGCGCGGCGAAGTAGTGTCACAAAGGTGGCCTTTTCGGCTCTTTGTCTCCCAAATGGAGGACCTTTGGACTAACTCACTAAGCCCATGCGCTTGGTTGAATCATGCATAACAACGACATATTGAATTCAAGTAAAGCAAACTAAATAAGCAAAAGCAACACAACAAAAGAAAGATGGTGCCGTTACCCAAGCGGTACGTGGAGTTGTGGCCCGAGTACAGATCATATTACCGTCCATTCGGAATCGGCTATGAAATTTATGTCCGGGTTTCCATCCGATATACCGCGAGAGTTGACACATCTCTCATTCATCCAATACCCACAACATATTACATCTCATAATTCATGCATATTTATCTACTCAAAGACCACAACATGCATTCATAGACGACTCTCATGCGAATAGAATTCAATAAAAATGAATATAAACTAATGAAAAGGTACCCTCAGGTCTAACCTTTTAAATCACCTCTCGGATGTACGGTACACGATCGTCGGAAGGGTGGATGCTCCGCAACTCTCCCGGTTCACTGGTTCACTGTTCTCGTTCGTTGTTTTACTGTTTTGCTTGCGGCTCGAACTCCGTTCTGCTCCTATTTCCTCTTTATCTTTTGCTTACTGTTTTTGGGTGTCTTCTTCCTGTAGTTTTTATGTGTGTTGTGTATGAGTTAGAGACTAGCTAGCTAAGGTTGAGAAGGTTGGTGAATGGTTCTTTTTATAGGCAAAGGGTTAGGTTTGACAAGGAAAGGGATTTGATTTGGTTTGGTTAAGGGAAGTCAAAGATTGAGGGGGGACAAATCTTGGCTAGATAGGGAAGGTTGAATATTTGATTGGCTTGGATTAGGAATACAATATTTTAAGTTTGGGAATAATCTTATTAGATTGGGAATATAATTGGTTGATTGATTTTAATTAGGCATGATTATTTTTGATTTAGTATGTGATTTGTTTAATTTAGGCATGATTTTAGTTTAAGTTGGTAATTGTTTATTTTATGTTTGGTATATGTTTTATTTAATCATTTAATTATTATATTATTTAGTTAATGTTTTAATTAATATTTATTTATTTAAATTGGGATGTGTTTTATGGGCTTTGGAGGGCTAATTGGGCTGGATGTGAGGCTAGCAGCAAAACCAGAATTACCGACACCGTTCGAACGCTTCCTCGAACGGCGGCACGAACGCCCACAATCCGTTTGACGTTCGAACGTAAACACGAACGCAGCACTAACGAAAACAGTGAACCTTGTTTATTCTGAATTTCCCCTTCCGATGTCCGTTTCCCGTGACCTCCGTGACTTAAAAGGTAGTGTCTCCAAAATGAGACTCATCATAGGGACTTATGCGTAAAAATGCAGTGCCTACAATATCATTATTATTTTATTATACGCGCTTTATTATGTATTTAGAATGCATGTTTAAGGTGTATGATGATGAGACCTTAACAAAGATAATAAATTGGTTGCCAATTTGCCCTCAATCAATATTAAGCGTTTTTCCTTCCATTGAGTGATTCTCATTCAAGATCCGAGACTGACATTGGCTTGTTGGCCAAAGTCAAGGCC
The DNA here is from genome assembly GCA_019454045.1 of Zanthoxylum bungeanum. Classification (NCBI taxonomy): domain Eukaryota; kingdom Viridiplantae; phylum Streptophyta; class Magnoliopsida; order Sapindales; family Rutaceae; genus Zanthoxylum; species Zanthoxylum bungeanum. Next base: position 185,405 of record SKCR01015823.1, read on the forward strand.
TTTGTCCGTCAAAGATGTGTTTGAATCACAAGAGCTTTGTTCCATATCAGTGTCTTGTCCAAGTTGTGGTTTGTTGGCCAAAGTCAAGACCACTTCTTGTCCATCGACATTGATTACAAAGCTTTCCATGGTCAATGGGTCGCGCTTAACTGGGATCACTAAGTTTGTTGTGCCAAAGCCAAGGCTTAGTTGATTCAGAGGAAAAAGGTTAGGTAATACATTGGATGTATTGGCATATATAAGATATATGTTTCGGACTTGGAAGTCCCCCTACTGGATCTAGGAATTGGATTGGATCCAATTGATCTTAGAGATCTACCTAGTTAATTATCATACAATTTTTTGGCCAAAGTCAAGATTGTGTGATATTTAACGGGATCCTAGCCCGCTAGGAAACACGGTTTCCCGAGTACTCGACAGAGAGTTAGAGGCTCGCTGAAAAATAGTGGGAGGCAAGAATTGAATTTGCAATATTCATTTAATTACTTGCCATACGCGCTCAACACAAATATCATTCGTCAAATAAATTAAATGTTAGTTGGACTAATATTTAAACGTTGTTTTAATTAATCGTTGGACTATATTCAAACTATTCATTTATAGTTGATTTTATAATTGGATTATAGTAATCAATATAATTGATTTTAATCTATTAAATTATAGTTGATTAAATAGTTGGACTATAGTAATCATTATAATAAATAGTATCGAAATCGTTGATTAAATAGTTGGACTATTAAAATCAAGATAAAATTGAAAGATTGACATTTAAAACATAATCCTAGGGAAAATATATTTAAATGGTTTAATTTTCAAATTGGGAATTAATTTCAGGATGGTCCTGGAAAATAATAAGTTACTTTATTTGATAAAATAACATATTATGCCTAACCCCGGAGTTAAGCAAATAGTAGAGCATAATCTTTGGAAGATTTATGTAATGATAACTTTAGTGCTTAATCCATTGAGCTTGTCGCAGTACACTCCTTAATTTCTGAATCAGAACTAAGGATTAGATCCTTAAAGTATGATAATGAAATTGAAGGATCTTCATAGATCTATACTTAGATCTTAGAAGTACTAAATTGTAAAAAATAACTCTTGGAGAGTTAATGACTATTCTCAAGGAGACAAAGTCAAACTTTGCAATAAGGCAAGTAGCGCAAGGCGCACCTTACTTCGATATTCTAGAAACCCGAGGCTTGGCCAAAGGCTTCTGGAGTGTTGAAAATGGCAAAGGCAAAATCATTATATTCTTCTAGGAAGAAAAAGGACATATCCCAAAATGTCTGCCTAAATGTGGCAAACGGGATCGCGGAAGCGTGACTATCGTTTGGACAAAGCAGACATGAAGGAATTGAAGACGAGCAAGGCTCTGACTTCAAATATGTTTGTCAAGATTATGTTCACTACTAGTATTGAAATTGGATTTTAAATACTTAGTGTGGTACATAAAATATATGTATTGATGTTCAGAATCTGTTATGAACAGGATACTGACTTCAATAGAGATTAATCTGCGAATTGGAAATGGGACGAAAGTCGCTATTTTAACCGTATATACCTAAATTTAGGAACTACCTTCGGGTGTGTACTTAAATTAGGAAACAGTTATAATGTAACTAGTTTGACTAGATACATTATCTCTATATCAGTGTTTAACCCGCTGCGGGTGAACCTTTATATTCTAGAACACTAATATGTTTTATTATATAAAGATGATATTGAGATAAACACATTAGATGTGAATAACAGAATTTATATTATGAATATAAATAAATCTCAAATGTAAAACAAGACAAACAATAGCTCAAACTGATTTGATCAGAAGAAACCAATTGTGGCATTGTTGTCTGGGACACAACTAAAACAAGAATCGTATATCCACACTTTTGAAGAGTGGGTACTCGAACTGATTTGATTCTAGTCAAATAAAGTCTACGAATCTAGTTAATTGGGCAATGTGCCTAAAACACCTTTACTTGGTAAAAGTGCAAATGCCACCAATCTGTTAGCCCTAGTTCATAGTGAAGCAAGTGGGCCCATGTCTAGCTAGGCTAGATGTGGATATGAATATTTCGTGACCTTTACGGATGTGGCATCACGCTATGGTTATATGTTTCGTTAGAAACACAAATTGGAAACTTTTAAGTTTTGACGCAAAATAGACAAACATATCGGCTAAAGTATTAAACTGTCACGGTAAGACCGTAATGGAAAAAACTTAAGCAATAAGTTTCTATTATACTTGAAAGAGTAAAGTATTCTTTCAATGAGGACTCCTCCCGGAACACGTCAATTTGACGGTGTGTCCGAACTGAGTAACCGAATTTTGTTGGACATGATAAGGTTAATCATGAGTCGCTCTGAGCTACCATTTCCTTCAACGGATAAGCATTAACAGTGCAGAACTTATTTTGAATAAGGTTCCATAAAAATTTGTTTGACATATATTATATTAGATATGAATGGGAAAGAAACCGGGTTTCTCATTCCTATAAATTTGGGTATGCTAGGCATATGTTTGGATGATACCAAACTAAAACACAAATTGGATAAGTGCCAATTGTAGGTTATCCTAGGGATACCAAAGTATTGTTCTTATACAACTCACAAGAGAACAATAAAATTGTTGCTCACCATGCGGTTTTCCTAAGAGGAATACCTATATGCAGTGGTAAGTGGGAGGATAGAAAAACTCGATGAAAATCGGAGTAATACTATTTCTGGCACCAATCTTAATGGAACATAAATAGTTCATCAAGGATGAAACTATTCCAATAATCTTCGAATACACAAGAACCACGTATGTCGGAGAGAGTCAGAAAACAACCTAGGGTATGGGTTTCTGATCTCACCTCGTAAAGATTTTAATCTTTTGAGGTATACCAACTGACTACGTATGAGGAAGTGATACCAGGTATCGACTCCCTAATCATGGCAAATGGATTCCATGTATATCAACAAGTTTGGATACTAGCTGTTGTACCGCAAGGCATTGTGCCTATTGGTACTTTATAAGTCTTCAAGGAAGACATACATGGAAGGCAATATACCAACGTATAAAGCTAGGCTTTTAGCGGAAAGGTATCGTTATCAAAATTGTGTTGATTACGATTCAACCTTTTACCTATTGCCACGGTAAATCCATTTGGATAATGCTTGCTAATGCTGCATGTTTCATTTATGAAATATGTCAGTAGAACGGGAAAATCGCTTTCCTGAAAAGGAAACCTTTTGGAGGATGTTTACAACATCCTGACGATTTTGTCGTACCAAAACTAGCAAACAAGGTTTGCAAGTTATTCGATACATGTTTGGATTGAAACAAGCATTAGGTTCTTAGAATTATCGTTTTGATGTAATCATAATGCTTTATGATTTAATTCAAAACGAAATGATTCTTGTGTATATAAGGAGATTAGTGGGAGCGTACCGACAGTGGCTGTCCTATAAAATAATGATAATACATCATTTCTTGGAAATGATATTCCCATAATATTATCGGAGAAAGCTTGGCTTTCATAAATACTCTCCGAGAACTCGTACATTGAAAAATGTACGCGACCTGATGTCTCATACGCTTTGAGCATATGGATTCACAAACAGGCCAATCCTAGTGATAGTCACTGGATTGATATTAAGAACATCTGTTAGTTTCTTAGAGAACTAAGGATGCTGTCTTAATCTATGGAGATGGAGAACTTGAAGTGACTGGGATCACTATAGCAAGTTTCCTAAACCGATAAAATGACTATAAGTCGCAAACGGTACTATACAGTTTGAATAACGGTACAGTGAGCTGGAAATCTTCCAAGTAAGATACTGTTACCGAATAAACAACAAATCCGGGTTATTGCTGCAGCTGAGGCAGCAATAGAAGCCTTCTGGGTCGATACAAATCTAATTAGATTAGATATAGTTCTGTTAGCAGCTGAGCTAGGCTGTAGCACAGGCTAAAGAATTAATGGTCTCATCAACGATCCAGATACATACTTTGATAATCATCTGATTCGTTCGGATCATACATCGTGGCGATGTGATGATCGAATAAATCGCATCAGATGATAATCATGCAAATCCACTGACGAAAGCCTTTTCTCAGCAATTTGAGCCAACCGTATATAGTTCGGGTGTTAGACACTCGAGTGAATGGCTATAGGCCAAGTGGGAGATTGTTGGACAATTATGACCCTTAGCGTCACTATTTGTACAGATCATGGTGTTGTTGTACAAATTAACTATGTTAAAGGAGATTGCACTCTTATCATTTGTGATTAGATCACCAAGATATATAAATGATAGGAGGTCCCTATGATTTTTTCCTGGATTGAGAATGATATGAGACAGTATCAATCCAGGAAGAATAAATCATTAAATATCCCTAGTCAGAGTATTATCGAGATTGGACATCGATAAATACGTAAAAGACTAGTATTACACTTGTGCGCGTTGTGAGGGCATAACAGTATAGTTCTCATATATTTAGGTATAGGATACGCATGCAAGTGTAATAGAAGGTTGTGTTTTACCGATGGTACGGGAAACAGCTTCACTTTGGATAGACCCCCTCAGAATTCCATTGGTAGTATGACTATGTGTCTATGGAAGTCCGAAATCAGGGTAGGTGTATTTGGTCTTAACCTGAGACTTGCACCGCTAATACTTGCGACAATCAATATACTTTGGTTGCGGTAGTCCAGGGCTTTAACAGGTTCTGTGTACGCCTATGCTGGGTATATTGAGAATCGTAGTGTGTTGGGTGTGATGTCAAGACGGAAGTGTCACTCTAGTCATATGGAGATGATGGTCGCGTAGGATACGGTACTGGTTCTCTTAAGTACTGCAGTCATCAGGATAAAATGACAAGGTCATGTTTATCCGATTATAGAGACTAGTTATCAGACATCTGACATGTGCTTCGTACGGGGCAGACACAATTACAGCCCCAGGCCTAGCACGTGATCATCCTATACTGGATCGACATATGCAATACTACGTATACTACGCCTGATATAGATCCTTTATTCCTGTAAGGATATTTCTGGAGAATTGGGTAGGCATGGCGCTTTGCTAGAATCCGACCTTGTCTTGTAAATCGGTACAAACGTACTACTAGGTACTTACGTGTTCGGATAGTCCGACGACCGAATTTAGTGCCAACATATCCGGGGATCTAATGGGTCGCTTCCCAAAGATTCACCGATGACGTATGACTCGCACTCTAAAATCTGGGTTTAATTACGGAGATATTTTATCTAGGATAAAATCCATTAAAGAGAGATAACAATTAATTTGGAATTAATCGGTTAAATTAATATATTCGATATATTAAACGAAATTGGATTTCGACGCGGAATTAAAATTATATTTTAATTCGGGCGAACGAATTAATTTAGAATTAATTCGTTAGCGACGTGAATAGTGATTTTGCTAGGCGTAATCATTTAATTACGTCGCAACGGAAAATTCGTTAATTTGGAATTAGCGAACCCGAGCCCGGGATTGTTTGCGAGCGCATTCGCATTTCGAATTAGAGTGCGGCACGCAAGTCAAATCAAGCATCAAATCGTTAGTCGCATCAAGCGTCAAATCATTAGTCGCTTTGAGTGATGTGACAACTTGTCACTTGATTTGATTGATTGATGGATTGATTGATTGATGTTGGTGGTTGGCTTTAATGACTTGACTTTTGGAAAGAGAAAAATCAATTAATTAATTTTGTAAATTGATTTGTGTATTTGATACATAAAATAGCCAACAACCACACACTCTTTTCTCTTCCTCACTTCTCTCTCTCACGCCCATGGAGAGCATTTTTCTTCTGGTTTTGGCAGTGAACTGTCGTGAGTCAAGAAGAAAATGGGAAGCAAGTGTGGTGATTTTTGTGGCAAAAATCACAAGAGCTAGCACTCCGAGAGACATGCGAAGGTTATAGGGAAGTCCACCCATGAGCCGGGAATCGTTTGATGAAGCTTGGAGCTTGTTCGAGGACATCAATGGCCGAATTCTTGGAGGAGGAAATCAGCCACTGCCAAGCAGTCCATGGAGGCAGAAAATGATTTTTGTTGCCTTCCGCGTCGCTCAACCGATCGATGTGAGTATTCCGAAACTTCGTTGATTTGTATTCGCACTTATTTCATGCTTGTTTGAGGATCTTGGGACCTTAGCAAACACCAACATCTCATATGCCAAAGTTCTATGTTATTTATTTATCCGATCTTTTCCTTTTAGATTTCTCTATATTAAAGACATCACGACTTTTTGTTAGAATGTAATGACCATCAACCATGGGACATGAAACAAGCAAAATATTCATATTATCATATAAATCCAAAATACCATCTTTAATATTTATATGAAATCCTTCACTGTCAAGTACAGGAAGTGAGATGATTTGTCATATCATAGTCAGCACAAAATAACAGTTATGAAGTTTAATATTACATTCATCAGAGAGTTTCAAAAACAAAAATCATACTGCTTCAACTTGTAGAGAATCTACATTCCTTACTCGCAGCTGGAACTCTCCCGGCTTCAATCTTCTAGTTTCCCTCAGATCCTGCAACTAATTGCAATATGAGAGGGACAAGCGGTGTCTAACACCCAAGTCGAACTAGAATCAAAAGCAAGTGTAATCTCAATAATAGGAAAGCAAATACCTGAGGGAGTTCGAACAGTTACGTTTCCAGTGTCCAAGTATGCCGCATTGGAAACATTTTCCTTTTGCAACATCTGTCTTCACCTTTGGCTTAGAAACCCATGCGGAAGCAACCTTTGGACCTTTACCTTTACCTTTGACTTTCTTTTTCTTTTTTATTTCTTCCCAGCCGGCTTTTGAGAAGCCTGAGAAGGTCCAGAAGAAGAGCACCAGTGACCATGAAAGCAGAACTATTCTTATTCATGTCATCTTGAGTCGTCGGTAATATATTGTGCAACTCAGAATAGGTGGGAAGCATCTTATGCATGTTAAAGTTAACGATAAAGTCCTTGAAGGACTTAGGAAGAGACGCGAGAATCACACTATTCCCGAGGCGATTGTCAATAGGAATATCCATCTTTTCGAGCTCTTCGATACAATCTATTAGCTTCATCACATGTGTGCTAATAGGTTTTCCCTCCGGGAGGAAAGTATGAAAAAGCTCGAAAGCCACCCTATACATCTCTACCTGAGGTCGATCACTGAATAGTTCCTTCAAAAACAATAAGATGGATCCAGAATCAAGCATCGGCATGTACTTCCTTTGTAGTTCCGGTACCATAGATCCCAAGATGTATGACCGGACTTTCCGATCATCATCATTCCATCTGTTGAACGTCTCACGTTCTTCATCTAAAACATCATCTTAAACACTTGCGGGCATTGGGCGATCTAGAACATATTCAAGTTGTTCCGCTTGGCAGAGAATCCGGAGATTCATGAGCCAAACATTATAATTAACAGCACCCTGGAGCTTATGCGTATCAAGTATACGCGAAAGTGGGTTCGAAACAGACATTCTGTCTATACAAGGATAAAATAAATCAGAAATTAATATTTAAATATCATGATAAAATACTAAATAGAATATGGATTTACTTTTTCTATAAAGTGCCCTCGCATTGTTTTACATATTCTTTATAATCTCTACAAACAAGAATACGGAAATTTAACTCTTAAATCTCACAATGCAAAGTAGAACCTTCTTGACATTTACGCAAGTCTCACGCTTTGGCAATATTGACCATTGTAAATTCGAGAATGTAGCCAATTATTGTCAATTGCATCTCATGCAACTCTTACATTCGGTCCTAAATCGAATTTCATCCTCACACTTTAGCAATATTGGATAGTTCAATTTTTAGATCAACTTGTCTATCGCCGAAAGTAAGATAATAATATTAACCTCACGCTTTAGCAATATTGGATAATACTTTCTCTTAAATTCGACTCATCTCATGCTTAACCGAAATAGTACAAAATATTATAATCAATCTCTCACGCTTTAGCAATATTGGGAATAATCATAATGGTTTCACTAACACCGTATAGACAAGCCGGACCATGTCATATTTCCAACTAAAATAATGACACTTAATGATCTAGCGTAGAGATTTTTCCAAAGTCAAATGCATACAAATATATAAAATGTATGCATGTCCAAAAATGCCTAAAACATGTAATTCACAATTAAATGTATGCATGGGCATTTTATAACATTGAGAAAAATTGTAAGGAACATGAACAATAAAAAGCACGTATCACTCTGATACCACTTGTTGAGTGAGGAACGGATAAGTCGTGCGCAGCGGAACCCGCCCGAGATCAAATCTCGAGCGAATAAATTTTTTTTTTTCGGCAGTAGCTAAACAGTGAATAAAATTTTTTAATCACAAATTTAAATTTTTCAATGCACTAAAAATCATTACCAATTTTATGCATAAAATAATTACCATAAGCTCAATTAAATATTTTACACACTTTAATCAATTTATCAACTCTTGACAAATTAAATCCAAGCATTATAATTATTTCCAACACTTGAAAATAATCTAAACATACTAAAATTAATTTTCCAACACTTGAAAAATTAATTCAAGCATACAAAATAATTTTCCAACTCTTGAAAAATGATTCCAAGCATACAAAAAATTAACCTATCATCTATATACTAATTTTCCAACACTTGAATGCTTCCAATCCTCACATACATGCTTCCAATTTATCCAACACTTCCACAACAATTTTTCTCAACAAATTTAATCAAGAAATTTGAACAAATAAATTGACAAATTAAATGTACCAACAAGCTTTGCCAATTGATTGAAGCTTTGCATCCAAGCTTCCAAATCCTCCAAGCTTTTTCAACCTTTGAACTCAAGTTTCTCCAAATCTTCCAAGCTTTTGAACTCCTTCAAAACTCCACCAAATCTTGGTGATCAAAATGTGGTTTGATCACTCAAGAGTGGTAACAAATTTTTCCCCAAAATTCAACTCTTGAACCCTAGGAAAAATGAAGAACTTCAAGAACAAGAATCAACCCTCAACTCTTAAAGGATTAATTCCATTAACTTAATATAAATTTGGGTGATTTTTGGTGAGAGATTTGGCTTGAATTTTGATGAACAAAAATAACTCTTTCTTTTGTTCTTTGTTTCGGGAGAAGGGAGAAGCAAAAACAACAAAAACAATTTCTTTATATTTGTGTGTTTTGGCAGACAGTGAGTGGAGAGAAGAAAAGCAATTTTTTTTTTGTTTTTTGTTTTTAGTTTTTATTAATTAAAATTAAAGAAAACCAAAAAAACAAACCAAGCCATTAATTTAAACCATGGTTTAAGAAATCTTTTCCCTACACCACATATTTCAAAAAGCAACTTAACCAAGGTTAAAATTAATCTCACCAACTTTAATAATTAAGTTACCTTTATGAATCATTTAGTTAATTTAACCAAATAATTCAATTTTGTTTTACCTAAATTACTTTAACTAATTAAAAGCTTTATTTGTATAATCTAAGTAATTAATATTATATATTAATTTAACAATTAAATTAATTCACAAAATAATTACTAATTTAATGTTGTTGATGGTGTTTTTAAGCACTATGATATTTAAGCAGCACGACAGGGGGTAAAAATGTAATTCCTTTCTCGATCGAGACCACTAATACCAACCCGACCACACGAGTTTGGGTCCGAGCACTTATGAGCGATAACCCGACCACTTGAGATCGGGTGACCGGGCATTATCAGATCGATAGCAGCATTCTCAGTTCAAAGGATTATTAAGACCGACCACATGAAGACCGACCTCGTGAAAACCGAGCATAGGGCAAGACATGTTCGGGAAGATAAGGCATTATATCCATACAAGATAAGATAATAAGTTATCCTATTTTCATAAAGAGAATTGATGAGTCAGTATCCTAAAAGGATAAAAGAAGTAAAGGAATATCTGATTAGGAATCCTTATGGGAAAATGGAATAGTTTTGACTAGGAAATTCTTGTAGGAGAAGGAATCTGATTTCTACAATATTATAAATAGAAGGGTAGAGTGTGCATAAGAGGAACAAGTTGAAAGTTACAAGTTGAAAGTTGAGATGAGAATCAATATCAGAATCATTATCATCAGACTTGTAAAAACAAGAAGCAGAGTTGAGAAGCGTGTTTGAGTAATAAAAGTATCATCCTTTTTGTGCCCGTGGACGTAGGTCGGACCAAGATCCGCCGAACCAAGTTAAATCTCCTTGTCGATTGGCGTATTATTTGTCTTTTGCTAAGTTTGCTTTTGGTCCCCCATAACCAAACAAATTCACTATTGAAGGATGATTGTCTCGGGAGTAATATTCCCATATTGCCCTGAGACCAAAATCAGCTGTCAACAGTTGGCGCCGTCTGTGGGGACTCAACAAAAAGCGGCTCGCGTTGTAAGACGATGGCAGAAGGTGGAAATCACCAATCGTCGGGGAATCCGGCTACAGATTGGATGAATAAGATAGAAGAAAGCATAAGGAAGGACATGGAGGATAGTCAGACCCTCCTAAAAACCATGATGCACCGACTGGAGAAAATGGAAGGGGGGAACCGCGAGAAGCCTGAAACCAGAGCAAATCAAAGAAGAGGAGAGATAGCAGATGGAAAAAGGGTCGCCGATGTGAGTGATGACGATGAACCGATGAGGAAGGGTCCCTACGGGATGAGGTCCGTAGTGGTAGAAAAAGATTTACAAACGGAGGATACGTGGGAAGAAGAAGAGGGGAGACAATCACCATATTCTTCCTATAATAGCCCCCGCGACACCTGAAGGGGAAATATGAAGCATGGTGAAACTGGACGGGAAGTCTCAAGAGATGAGGAACGCCGCACCCGTGGTGACAGACGCGAAAGAGGCCGCGGGAGGCGGTATAGTGACACAGATGGCAGTATAAAGTCTTGGTTAAGAAAAGAAATGGCCAAGTGGGGAGTAAACCCCAAAATTGATACAGCTGATGCTCGGGACTGTGAGGTTGAATCTCCCTTCACAGAAGAAATAAGGTCGGCAAAATTCCCAAGACATTTCAACATGTCATCCATGACGCCCTACAAAGGCCATTCAGATCCAAAGTCCCATATTTAAAGTTTCAACCTATTAATGGAGGTCCAATGGGGTAGTAGGGGATGTCATTTGCAAAGTATTCCCCCTAACCTTGGGCGGGTCTTCCATTCTGTGGTTCAGAAGTCTTGCCCCGGGAAGCATCAGTAGCTTCGCTCAACTCAGAAGGTCATTTGTTCGACACTTCAAAGGGGCTTGCGTCCCCAAGAAAATGGTGGGAGAATTGAGACTGATGAAGCAGGGGGATGATGAGCCCCTGAGGAATTTATTGAAAGATACCACAATTTGGTGCTCGAGGTCGGAGCGTACGAGTCATCGGAAGCGCTAGAAAGTCTCAAGGGAGGTTTGAAGGTCGGGAAGTTGTGGACTCACCTGAGGATTCAAGACGTATCGGATTATGCCACTGCCCTGGAGTTGGCCAGGAAGTTTATCTTAATAGAGGAGGAGAAAAAGATTGCCCGGGGAGTAGACACCCGAAAGGCTAAGATACTCAGGTCAGACAATCAGTGGGATTCGATTAGAAATTTGAGGAGACCAATCCCGGAGCAGAAGAAACTCAGACCGACACCTCCGAGTAGTCATGTTCAAAAGATAAAGTCATCTGTCCAAGTCAACTGTGTCGCGGGGAGAATAGTATACACCCCCCTGAACAAACCTATGGCCCAGATAGTTCGGGAAATCCAGGATAAAGGTCTGTTGACCGAGCCTAATTTGAAAAGGTTCCCGATTGATGAGGGAAATAGTAGGGCATACTGTATCTACCATAACGTAAGGGGACATGCCACGAATGGGTGCAGAGACCTGCGGGAGCAGGTGGAATACTTGGTGAAAGAAGGCTATCTCAGTGTGTACATAGACTATTCGGTTTTTGAGGTCGACCAATTTGATAGCGGAAGTCATCCGGTCGGATGCGTGGAATGCTGAGATGCAGAGAGGATGTATTAAGAAGAGCCTTGCTTGTAGTGACCCTTGTAGAGTTGCAAGAAAGGCAACGGATCCCAAAAAGGTGAGTAAGACCTTTTCTGTCTTAGGTTGACATTTGATTATGCTTTTTTATTATGGCTCACACAATGGTTTTGATATTTGTTTTACGGTTCGGTTATACTCTTGTACCTCCGAGTCCGTTTTGTTGATATATGTTTTACGGCTCGGGTCTGCTCTTTCACCGCCGAGACCGATGTCTCTTTCCGGCTCGGGTCTGCTATTGTACCGCCGAGACCGATGTCTCTTTCCGGCTCGGGTCTGCTCTTGTACATCCGAGAACGATGTCTCTTTCTGGCTCGGGTCTGCTCTTGTACCGCCGAGACCGATGTCTCTTTTCGGCTCGGGTCTGCTCTTGTACCGTCGAGACCGATGTTTCTTTTTGGCTCGGGTCTGCTCTTGTACCACCGATTATGCTTTTTTGTTATGGCTCACACAATGGTTTTGATATTTATTTTACGGTTCGGGTCTGCTCTTGTACCGCCGAGTCCGTTTTGTTGATATATGTTTTACGGCTCGGGTCTGCTCTTGTAATGTCGAGACCGATGTCTCTTTCCGGCTCGGGTCTGCTATTGTACCGCCGAGACCGATGTCTCTTTCCGGCTCGGGTCTGCTATTATACCGCCGAGAACGATGTCTCTTTCCGGCTCGGGTCTGCTCTTGTACCGCCGAGACCGATGTCTCTTTCCGACTCGGGTCTGCTCTTGTACCGTCGAGACCGATGTTTCTTTCCGGCTCGGGTCTGCTCTTGTACTGCCGAGACCGATGTCTCTTTCCTTTCCGGCTCGGGTCTGCTTTTGTACCGCCGAGACCGATGTCTCTTTCCGGCTCGGGTTTGCTCTTGTACCGCCGAGACCGATGTCTCTTTCCCGCTCGGGTCTGCTCTTGTACCGCCGAGACCGATGTCTCTTTCCGGTTCGGGTCTGCTCTTGTACCGCCGAGACCGATGTCTCTTTCCGGCTCGGGTCTGCTCTTGTACCGCCGAGACCGATGTTTATTCGGCTCGGGGCTGGACTTCGTTCCGCCGAGGCCACTTGTTTATTCGGCTCGGGGCTGGATTTCGTTCCGCCGAGGCCGCTTGGTTATTCGACTCGGGGCTGGATTTTGTTCCGCCGAGGCCTTATGGTTTATTCAGCTCGGGGGCGGGTTACGTCCCACCGAGTCGACTTTTTTGGACTGGGGATGCAACATTCCCCCAGAGCCAAGTCTTTCTTTTAGATTGGGGTCGGGTTACGTCCCACCAAGTCGGCTTCTTTGGACTGGGGATGTAACATTCCCCCATAGCCAAGTCTTTCTTTTAGCTCGGGGTCGGGTTACATCCCACCGAGTCGGCTTCTTTGGACTGGGGATGTAATATTCCCCCAGAGCCAAGTCTTTCTCAGCTCGGGGTCGGGTTACGTCCCACCGAGTCGGCTTCTTTGGACTGGGGATGTAACATTCCCCCAGAGCCAAGTCTTTCTTTTAGCTCGGGGTCGGGTTACGTCCCACCGAGTCGGCTTCTTTGGACTGGGGATGTAACATTCCCCCATAGCCAAGTCTTTCTTTTAGCTCGGGGTCGGGTTACGTCCCACCGAGTCGGCTTCTTTGGACTGGGGATGTAATATTCCCCCAGAGCCAAGTCTTTCTCAACTCGGGGTCGGGTTACGTCCCACAGAGTCGGCTTCTTTGGACTGAGGATGTAACATTCCCCCAGAGCCAAGTCTTTCTCAGCTCGGGGTCGGGTTACGTCCCACCGAGTCGGCTTCTTTGGACTGGGGATGTAACATTCCCCCAGATCCAAGTCTTTCTTTTAGCTCGGGGTCGGGTTATATTCCACCGAGTCCGCTTCTTTGGACTGGGGATGTAATATTCCCCCAGAGCCAAGTCTTTCTTCAGCTCGGGTTCGGGATACGTCCCACCGAGAGACTTATCATCGACATGGGATCGGAGCATCTCCCCATGGTCGGCCCTCTATTGGTCTGGGGAGGTGACATTCCCCCAGAGCCAAATGTTCTTCTCAGCTCGGGGTCGGGGTACATCCCACCGAGTCTATCATCATCAGCATAAAGGCAGAGCATTTTTTCCACAAGTAGATATCGGGATCCTCGTTAACTGAGCTCATGAAGATAGCAAGAATGGCCAGATTTGCAGCCTAGGCATTTTTCTATGACGTTCCTGAAGTGACCACCGACGGATTCATTGACACACCATTTTTTTATAGTTCCCGGCATCAACTCGCAAACTCGTTGTTACCGAGAACTAGGGGATAGATGTTGATGTTGTTTTTAAGCACTATGATATTTAAGCAGCACGACAGGGGGTAAAAATGTAATTCCTTTCTCGATCGAGACCACTAATACCGACCCGGCCACACGAGTTTGGGTCCGAGCACTTATGAGCGGTAACCCGACCACTTGAGATCGGATGACCGGGCATTATCAGATTGATCGCAGCATTCTCAGTTCAAATGATTATTATGACCGACCACATGAAGACCGACCTCGTGAAAACCGAGAATATGGCAAGACATGTTCGGGAAGATAAGGCATTATATCCATACAAGATAAGATAATAAGTTATCTTATTTTCATAAAGAAAACTGATGAGTCAGTATCCTAAAAGGATAAAAGAAGTAAAGTAATATCTGATTAGGAATCCTTATGGGAAAATGGAATAGTTTTGACTAGGAAATTCTTGTAGGATAAGGAATCTGATTTCTACAATATTATAAATAGAAGGGTAGAGTGTGCATAAGAGGAACAAGTTGAAAGTTGAGATGAGAATCAATATCAGAATCATTATCATCAGACTTGTAAAAACAAGAAGCAGAGTTGAGAAGCGTGTTTGAGTAATAAAAGTATCATCCTTTTTGTGCCCGTGGACGTAGGTCGGACCAAGATCCGCCGAACCACGTTAAATCTCCTTGTCGATTGGCGTATTATTTGTCTTTTGCTAAGTTTGCTTTTGTTCCCCCATAACCAAACAAATTCACTATTGAGGGATGATTGTCTCGGGAGTAATATTCCCATATTGCCCTGAGACCAAAATCAGCCGTCAACAAATGTAAATCAAATTTACATTTATTATACAATAAAATTATATCAACTCTTGATATAAAATTAATCAATTCAATTCATCTCATGAATTATCGGATTAAACAATTTAATCCTAAAAACCCAAAAAATACTTTGTCAACATTTGACGAAAAGTCGCCCTAGTGCTCAACGAGTAAACATAATATAATGGAACTCTCTAGGTTCACGTTCGGTTGTTACTTATATATATAAATATATAATCTCATATATTCGTATACATATTCATGAAGGCCTGCCCACCTACAAATCATGACTAAAAACAACACGACACGTCGAACCATACAAGTCGAGGTTAAAACGTTAATATATAATACCTTCGTCATTTCCGTCTCCAATTGAGTAAGGTTATAGATTTATTGTCAAAACCTTATCTACTCAATATAAAATAAATTTTCATAATTATATTCCATTAATAAATAATATATGAAAAACTCTTTTTCAATATTATTTATAATGTTAAAGAAATAATTTCTTCAACGAACTTTCGGCCAAAAGATTTCCGGAATATATTCTGAAAATTTCTAGAAACAATCCAACCATATGGACTGACGAATCCTCATATTAACACACACTGATCTTCGTGAGCATCGGTCTATACCTAACAGTCATCCAGATGTCAGACCATAAAAGGTCTCTGACATGCATGGTATCAGGCATAGAGGATCACTCACAAGACCACCGTGGTGTCTCAAGTCAAAGGACCACAATAACTACTCAACTCGAAAAGATAACTATTGACAGGTTTATGGAATATCTATTAGTCATCTTTTATGAGTTTGTTCAATACTCATATAAACTAATGAATATCTGCATTTCTATACGAACTTCCGCTAAGCTCACAGTCTGTTGAGACAAACCATATGTGTTGATGGTGTTTTCAGGCACTATGTTATTTAAGCAGCACGACAGGGGTAAAAAAGGTAATTCACTTCTCAGTCAAGATTATTAATGCCGACCCGACCACTAAAGAGTCAACAGTAAGAGGCCGGGAACTTTACGGTTAGTGACCGACCACTTTGGTTCGGATGACCGGGCAATTATCAGATCGACAGCAGCATTCTCAGTACAAAAGACTATTATGACCGACCACATGAAGACCGAGCATAGGGCAAGACATGTTCGGGAAAATAAGGCATATATCCATATGAGATAAGATAATAAGTTATCCTACTTTCATGGGGTAAACTAGTAAGTCAATGTCATGGTATGATAAAGGAAGTAAATGTAGTTTTTGGCTAGGAATCCTTATGGAAAAAGGAATAGTTTTGACTAGGAATCCTTATGGAAAAAGGAATAGTTTCAACTAGGAAATTCTTGTACAAATAGGAATATGATTTCTTCACCATTATAAATAGGAGGGTAGAGAGTGAAGAGAAAGAAAAAAAACAACAAAAAGAGAGAATAAGAGGAACAAGTTGAGAGCAAGGTAGAGTTGAGATCAGAATCACCAAGCTCTGACTTGTAAAACACAAAGAACGGTCTGAGAAGTGCATTTGAATAATAAAAGTATCATATTGTTTGTGCCTGTGGACGTAGGTCGGATCCAAATCCACCGAACCACGTTAAATCTCCTTGTCGATTGGTGTATTATTTGTCTTTTGCTAAGTTTGCCTTTGGTCCCCCATAACCAAACAAATTCACTATTGAAGGAGGATTTCCTCGGGAGTGATATTCCAATATTACCCTGAGACCAAAATCCGCCGTCAACAGTTGGCGCCGTCTGTGGGGAATCAACAAAAAGCAATTCGCGTAGTAAGACCATGGCAGAAGGCTGAAATCACCAATCGTCGGGAAATCCGGCCACAGATTGGATGAAGAAGATGGAAGAAAATATGAAATCCATGATGGATCGGCTGGAGAGAATGGAGGAAACGAACAACAAAAGACCCGAAGTCGGAACCAGTCGAAAAAGAGGTGAAAAAGCAGAAGGGAAAATGGTGGTAGATACAAGTGAAGACGATGGACCCAGGAGGAGGGGCCCCTACGAGATAAAATCCGTAGTTGTTGAAAAAGATTCACAAGCAGATGACACATAGCACTGACCATAGATTCTAATCGGTCAAGGAAAAACTATAACAGAACTCGGGAGTCAGACGTGCTAGAAACGAAACAGGCCTCGGGATTACAAGGTGGGCGGTCAATACCAATAATGTTCACCGACGAGGACGCCCAAGGGGTAAGCTTCCCCCACGACGATGCGTTAATTATCAAGGCAGTAATCGGCGGCTCCGAGGTAAACAGAATCCTTGTGGACCCCGGGAGTGCGGTAGACATAAAAGAGGCCCTGGACAGCCTTGAAGTAGAGTATGCGGCTCTAACCGACGACAGCACTCCCCTATACGGTATTGGAGGATCCGCCGTCGTCCCACTGGGGAGGATACAGTTAGCAATAACAGTCGGGACATATCCCCGGACCCGGACGATCATGACAGACTTCACTGTAGTAGACTGCAATGAGCAGCTACCAAGCCATCGTCGGACAACATTTCATGATGAAAACAAAAGCCGCAATGTCCTGCTACCAACTAAAACTGAAATTCCCCACCCGGGAAGGGATCGGGATCGCATGCGGAAGTCAGAAGGCAGCCCGCAGCTGCTTTGCAACTCTCTCACAAGAAACCCTCTGCATTGAGGAGGGTACCAAAAAACGGCAAAGGAATGAAGACGGAGGAAAAGAAAGTGGAGATCCTAGTCCTCGGCCAAACAGAATAGCCCGGCTAGCAGCGGCTGAAGAATTAGAAGGGATAGAACTCTTCGTACCGGAAAAAAATCATAAAGATAGGGGGAGGCTTGGACAAGACACTGAGACATAGCCTACTAGAATGTCTAAAAGAGTATCCAGACATCTTCGCACAGGGACATACTCATCGCCCATTACAGAGGACAGTTGGCGCCGAGACCCCTTCAACAATCGGCTCGGGGATGGAGTTCGTTCCGCCGAGACCCCTTCAACAATCGGCTCGGGGCTGGAGTTCGTTCCGCCATGGCCACTTGTTTCTTTCCGGCTCGGGTCTGCTCTTGTACCTCCGAGGCCGATGTTTCTTTCTGGCTCGGGTCTGCTCTTGTACCGCCGAGATTGATGTTTGTTTCAGCTCGGGGTCGGGTTACGTCCCACCGAGTCGGCTTCTTTGGACTAGGGACGTAACATTCCCCCAGAGCCAAGTCTTTCTTTCAGCTCGGGGTCGGGTTACGTCCCACCGAGTCGGCTTCTTTGGACTGGGGATGTAACATTCCCCCAGAGCCAAGTCTTTCTTTTAGCTCGGGGTCGGGGTAAGTCCCACCGAGTCAGCCCTTCGGACTAGGGACGTAACATTCCCCTAGGTCCAAGTGCCTTTTTTAGCTCGGGGTCGGGGTACGTCCCACCGAGTCAGCCCTTCGGACTGGGGACGTAACATTCCCCCAGGTCCAAGTGCCTTTTTCAGCTCGGGGTCGGGGTACGTCCCACCGAGTCAGCCCTCTGGACTGGGGACGTAACATTCCCCCAGAACCAAGTATCTCTCTTGGCTAGGGGTCCTCAGGGACATACTCGATGCATAGGATACGTGAGAAGCATAGCACGGGGAGGGATGATACCCCCGTGGCGATTGTTTACTCCAGTGTTACCGAACATAAGGAGGAATATGCCCTTAATGTGTCGAACACTCTTTGATCCTCACTTACCCGATGTAATGGATCCATGGGAAAGCATAGCACGGGGAGTGATGAGGCCCCCGTGACGATTGCTAGCTCCATTGATACCGGACCTAAGGAGGAATGTGCCATTAGTGTCCCGGACGCTCTTTGATCCATTCATCATTTGGATCCAAGAGAGGCGCAGCACGGGGATGCGTTGTGCCCCTGTAGCGTGTGCCTGCTCCAGCGCGGTAAGGAGGAGCCCTCGTGCAATACACAGGCTCCACAGTGACCCGACGTATAGAGGATGTGCCCTTACCATTCAAACGCTCTCCTGATCCAAATCCTGGTTCGCCGGGACACTGAATTGAAAGATTAAGAATTGTGTTTTGGAGACCTCGGGCAGGACGCTGTTTTGAGGCATCCGTATTGTTGTTTATACTTGCGAAACGTTTTATTTTGGGACAAGCGCTAAGTCGCCCCCACCCTTTAAATTCATTTTTCAGAGTTTTGTTTTCGTTTTCCGCTGGTCTGATAGGGGGACGCCTGTGCCGGACTCAGTAGGGCTTCAAAAGGTTGATTCACTTCCCTTCTGGGTAAGTCCCACCTGATTAATCGGCTCGGGGCTGGATAAGTTCCGCCGAGGCCACTTGATTAAATCGGCTCAGGCTGGATTCGTTCCGCCGAGGCCACCTGTATTAATCGGCTCGGGGCTGGATTCGTTCCGCCGAGGCCACTTGATTAATCGGCTCGGGGCTAGATTCGTTCCGCCGAGGCCACCTTATTAATCGGCTCGGGGCTGGATTCGTTCCGCCGATGCCACTTGATTAATCGGCTCGGGGCTGGATTCGTTCCGCCGAGGCCACTTGATTAATCGGCTCGAAGCTGGATTCGTTCCGCCAAGGCCACTTAGTTATTCGACTCGGGGTCGGGTTACGTCCCACAGAGTCAGCCCTTCGGACTGGGGACGTAACATTCCCCCAGGTCCAAATGTCTTTCTAATTCGGGGTCGGGTTGCGTCCCACCGAATCAGCCCTTCGGACTGGGAACGTAACATTCCCCCAGGTCCAAGTGCCTCTCTTCACTCGGGGTCGGGTTTCGTCCCACCGAGTCTACCTCTTCGGACTGGGGACGTAACATTCCCCCAGGTCCAAGTGCCTCTCTTCACTCGGGGTCGGGTTACGTCCCACCGAGTCTACCTCTTTGGACTGGGGATGTAACATTCCCCCAGGTCCAAGTGCCTCTCTTTACTCAGGGTCGGGTTACGTCCCACCGAGTCTACCTCTTCGGACTGGGGACGTAACATTCCCCCAGGTCCAAGTGTCTTTCTCAGCTCGGGGTCGGGGTACGTCCCACCGAGTCAGCCCTTCGGACTGGGGACGTAACATTCCCCCAGGTCCAAGTGCCTCTCTTCATTCGGGGTCGAGTTGCGTCCCACCGAGTCAGTCCTTCGGACTGGGGACGTAACATTCCCCCAGGACCGAGCATCTCTCACAGCTCGAGACAAGATCACATGCCACCGAGCACATCATCGTTAGCTCAGAGGCAAAATTTTCTCCTCACAATCGAGATTGGATCAGTCAGGGGTCAGGACCTCCAAATCTCTGGTACATATATTACAGAGGAGGAGTCATTTTTAGTTTGGACAACAAGAGGAACTTCATCTCCTTATGGAACGACCCAAGTAAGCAATTTGCTTTGAGGTGGAGAATCATTCTGAATAGGGTCAGCATCTCCAAATAACATAGGATATGAAGATAGAAACAGAAGACTTAATTGATGGTGAATGCAATTTCTCTGTGATTTCTGGAGCGACCACAAGCAAGGCGATCAGCACACCATCTTTATATAGTTCCCGGCACCAACTTGCGTACTCGTTGGAACCGAGAACTAGGGGACAGATGTTGATGGTGTTTTCAGGCACTATGTTATTTAAGCAGCACGACAGGGGTAAAAAAGGTAATTCACTTCTCAGTCAAGATTATTAATGCCGACCCGACCACTAAAGAGTCAACAGTAAGAGGCCGAGAATTTTACGGTTAATGACCGACCACTTTGGTTCGGATGACCGGGCAATTATCAGGTCGACAGCAGCATTCTCAGTACAAAAGACTATTATGACCGACCACATGAAGACCGAGCATAGGGCAAGACATGTTCGGGAAAATAAGGCATTCTATCCATATGAGATAAGATAATAAGTTATCCTACTTTCATGGGGTAAACTAGTAAGTCAATGTCTTGGTATGATAAAGGAAGTAAATGTAGTTTTTGGCTAGGAATCCTTATGGAAAAAGGAATAGTTTTGACTAGGAATCCTTATGGGAAAAAGGAATAGTTTCAACTAGGAAATTCTTGTACAAATAGGAATATGATTTCTTCACCATTATAAATAGGAGGGTAGAGTGAAGAGAAAGAAAAAACAACAAAAAGAGAGAATAAGAGGAACAAGTTAAGAGCAAGGTAGAGTTGAGATCAGAATCACCAAGCTCTGACTTGTAAAACACAAAGAACGGTCTGAGAAGTGCATTTGAATAATAAAAGTATCATATTGTTTGTGCCCGTGGACGTAGGTCGGATCCAAATCCACCGAACCACGTTAAATCTCCTTGTCGATTGGTGTATTATTTGTCTTTTGCTAAGTTTGCCTTGGGTCCCTCATAACCAAACAAATTCACTATTGAAGGAGGATTTCCTCGGGAGTGATATTCCAATATTACCCTGAGACCAAAATCCGCCGTCAACAATATGTCCATTACATATATAGACAATGCACTAGTCTTACCAATATAATGACCGATCCATGTCAATATATCTAGACCAGGTATTATTTATATTTGAGAGAATGCGTGATATTTCTCAACACCATTTGCAACTCTTGCAACTATATCACCATATGTTGTAACTCTCGAGTCTTTACTAAATTCATATAAGGTTCCGAGTGTAACTCAAATCTCTAACTCTTAGAGTAATCTAACTCTTGTATTTACAATATATAAATAAAAGTAAGAGTTTTACCATATAAATAAATGAATAACCATGATAAAATAAATATTATATTGTATAAATATCAAATATTCATACAAAAAGTGAATGGTGCTCGATCACCATTTCCAACATAATCTTCCCTTAATTTAAGGAGATTCACCCGATCAAAAAATTTTCCTTATTATTCTTAATGCCGTCAATTATTTCAGAATCATGGGGATTAATGGCTTTTCATCTCCAATGCAATGAATTGAATGAATGCAATTAATGGTTTTATTCCAACTATATTTTTAGAATTTTGAGGACTAATGACTTGTGAATTAGTTACGAAGATGGGTTTTACTTTAATTGTTTCTCACCTCCAATGCAATGAATTGAATGAATTAGTGGTCAGGGTCATAATTAAAGGCTGTGTATTCTTAAAATTGAAAGTTTTTGAGATGTTAATGCTTTAATACTATCATAAAACATAACCTTAATTAAATTGAACATAGTTAAAGACGGTTTGTATTCTTATAATTGAATTTTTTTTTTTAAATTTTAATGCATAGATAATATAATTCAAAACTCAATACTACCTTATCCACATTTCTCACTTTGAATTTAATGCCTAAGCCTTTCATGGCCGATTACATGAGCCACATTCCCCGCATGGGGGCCGATAAAATCTATTGTGCATGGTTTATGTTATTGAAATGCATTAATTCGTCATTATGTTTTGAGCTCATGGATATAAGCTTGTGAAACCGGTTCAATGAGAAATTCAATCCCCGGCATGCACCAATTGATTTTATATACTATTGTTTACATTTTATTTGTAACAGATTGATGCCAAAGATTGAGCAACCTACCACGATAAAAATCTTTTAAGGCTGCTTTAGAGTCCAGTCATAAAAATTATCGGGAAAGACAGATTATTAGCTGAAATCACGAAATTACTCAACGATGATAAAACAACTTCTGTTAAGGCATATGGGGATTTCGCATATCATGCTAACTTTCTTTGGTTTTTGTAATTTTTTTTGTTTGTTGATGCTGTTGTTGGAAAAAATTTGCTTTTTTTGTTTTGATGGAGTGGAATTAAGGTCATATGAGATAGGAATCGAAAGAATAATGGAAGACTTATTTAATATATTTAATTTAAGTCAGTATTTTTGAAATTTTATTTTGTGATTTTATGAATGTTACAATTAATTAATTGGTTATTTTGCTTGAAGGTTTTTAAGACTTAAATTTTGTTCATTTTTATGAACCATCTTAGAAATTATCTTGTTATAGTTTATATCGAGTTTGAGTCGTGATAAGTTTGGTTGAGAAAATGTATCGTATGTGCATGAGTAACTTGGATTCACGAGTTTTTTTAACAGGATCTTGAGGATGAGATCGATTTTTTAAACCACAATATGTGCTTACAAATAAGAATGAGATAGACATATTGCTGTGAAGGGAAAGTAGTGAGAATCTTGTGATTTTTTTACTTCAAAAGAGTTTAAATGCGTAAATAAATCTAAAAATTCTAAATTATAATAGGAAATATTATATAAATGTGTTTAATCAAAATTAACATGTGCATAGCACGGGCTATATGAAAGTAATTGTATAATTCATTTTCATGTACGTATAACATTGATCATGTTAACATATGTTTTGTTGCCCTTAAGGATATTGAGTGGATTTATCTTTATTCTCGTCCGATAAATAAGAATAATTCCCGTGTCATAATAGAATGCCAAGAATCACAACATAGTATTTCAAAAATCTAATAATCGCATCAGAAAATTTTGTAAAATTGCACGTTTCTAACCAACGATTAAAAATTCGGATCGCACCGGTCGGTCGGACCGGTTGAATCAGGATCCGATCTAAGATTTGGTTCAAGTGACCCCCTAAATCAAGATTTCAGCGATCCAGTCGGTTCAACTGGTGACCCGATAGGAGTAAGACAGGTTTTTGGTCTGGTTTTTTAATATTTTTAATTTTTTTAATTTTTTTTGTTTTTTATATGTTTTTTGTAAAAATAATAATAATATAGTTAAAATACTGAGCCCGAGTGGACCCCTGGTTCAACCCCAGTCGGACCTCTAACCCTTAACCTTCTCATCAGATTGGGTCGGTGGACCGGTCTGGATTTTAAAATACTGTTTCTAACTATCTAAGTAATCTAGATAAAAAAAAAAGACTTTTTTTTTTAATATTGAGATGATATAAACAACCCGCCCCATGTGGCTTGGTGGCAAATAACTTAATTGGTTACCATGTCTTGAGTTCAAATTCAGTGGTGCATTTCTTGTAAGAGTCGGGGCAGACACAGATCGGATGGTTTGACGTAGGGGTGTCAATTTGGGTCAGGATTC